>JAKELJ010000038.1:0-12215 GCA_025594165.1 Tamias sibiricus | reverse complement strand
AAACTCTGATAAAATGATACTCTCTTATGTGTCCCTCATGGCTCCCCAAGTTTGGCCATCCCACCATTAGGTTTTTTTTTGTTTAGAATCTATTGAATGTTTACCCTGATTAGGCGAATTTTCCTGAAAACGGCTGTTACTTTAATTCTTCAATGTGTGAATGCTAGAACGTTGCAAACGCAGAAAAGCACTTTAGATCACAAGAGCACACTGTGCTTCTCTCCTGGTTCAAGTATCTCAAAGCTGAATCACTTGGTAGCAAAACAGTTTCAAACTCACAGAAAATCGTTTTAGCGCAACTGGAAATAATTGCCTTTTCTTAGCTCTTGGGCACGAGGTTTCTTTGTGTATTTCAATAAAACTCTGATAAAATGATTCTCTCATGACACCCTTGGCTCTCAAGTTTGGTCATCCCACCATCAGGGTGTTTTGTTTACAACCATATGATGTTTACCCTGATTAGCGAATTTGCCTGAAAACGCTGTTAATTTAATTCTTGAATGGTTAATGCTAGAACTTTGAAAAACACTGGAAAATCACTTTTTCTTTCATCTCAAGAGCACACTGTGCTTCAGGCATGGTTTCAAGTATCTCAAAGCAATGAATCGCTTGGGATTAAAACAGTTTCAAACTCACAGAAAAGCAATTTAGCGAACTTGAAATAATTGCCTGTTTCTTAGCTCTTGGGCTCGAAGTTTCTCTTGTGTATTTCAATGAAACTCTGATTAAAATGATTCTCTCATGAGCCCCTCATGGCTCCCCAAGTTTGGTCATCCCACCATCACGGGTGTTTTGTTTTTTTTTTTTAGATACCTCTATGGATATTTACCCTGATTAGGCGAATTTGCCTGAAAACGCCTGTTAGTTTAATTCTCAATGGTTGATGCTAGGACTTTGAAAATGCAGGAAAGCACTTTAGTTCACAAGAGCACACTGTGTTCTCTCCTCTTTCAAGTATCTCAAACCTGAATCGCTTGGTAGCAAAACAGTTTCAAACTCACAGAAAAGCGAATTTAGCGAACTGGAAATTATTCCCCTGTTTCTTAGCTCCTGGGCAAGGGTTTCTTTGTGTATTTCAATGAAACTCAGATAAAATGATTCTCTCATGTGCCCCTCATTTCTCCCCAAGTTTGGTCATCCCACCATCACGGGTGTTTTTTGTTTGAATCTCTGAATGTTTACCCTGATTAGGCGAATTTGCCTGAAAACGCCTGTTATTCTTTTCTTCAATGGTTTATATGCTACCACTTTGAAAATGCATGGAAAATTGTTAGATTTTCACAAGAGCACACTGTGCTTCAGTCCTGGTTCACATAGCTCAAAGCTGAATTGCTTGGTTGTACTAAAGTTTCAAACTTACACAAATTTTTAAAAATGTGGAAATAATTGCAGGATTTTCTTAGATCCTTTGGCACGAGTTTTGTGTGTATTTCAATAAAACTCTGGTTAAATGATTCTCTCATGAGCCCCTCATGGATCCCCAAGTTTGGCCATCCCACCATCACGGGTGTTTTGTTTACAACTCTATTGGATGTTTACCCTGATTAGGCGAATTTTTACCTGAAAAACTCCTGTTATTTTAATTCCTCAAAATGGTTGATGCTAGGACTTTGAAAACGCAGGAAAGCACATTAGTTTTTCAAGCAGCACACTGTGCTTCTCTCCTGGTTTGAAGTACCTCAAAGCTGAATCACTAGGTAGCAAAACAGTTTCAAACTCACAGAAAAGCCTTTTAGCGGACTGGAAATAATTCCAGTTTCTTAGCTCTTGGGCACGAGGTTTCTTTGTGTATTTCAATGAAACTCTGGTAAAACGATTCTCTCATGAGCCCCTCATGGCTCCCAATGTTTGGTCATCCCCCCATCAGGTGCTTTGCTTAGAGCCATATTGGGATGTTTACCCTGATTACGGTGAATTTGCCTGAAAACGACTGTTAATTTAATTCTTCAATGGTTATGCTAGAACTTTGAAAATGCAGAAAAGCACTTTAAATCACAAGAGCACACTGTGCTTCTGTCCTGCTTCAATATCTCAAAGCTGAATCACTTGGTAGCAAAACAGTTTCAAATCACAGAAAAGCAATTTAGCGAACTGGAAATAATTGCCTTTTTCTTAGCTCTTGTGCACGAGTTTCTTTGTGTATTTCAATAAAACTCTGTTAAAATGATTCTCTCATGAGCTCCTCATGGCTCCCCAAGTTTGGTATCCCACCATCACGGGTGTATTGTTTACAATCTATGGGATATTTACCCTGATTAGGTGAATTTTTCTGAAAATTCCTGTTAGTTTAATTTCTCAATGGTTGATGCTAGGACTTTGAAAACATGCAGGAAAGCACTTTAGTTCACAAGGCACACTGTGCTTTCTCTGTGGTTCAAGTATCTCAAAAATGAATCACTAGGTAGCAAAAGAGTTTCAAACTCACAGAAAAGCGTTTTAGCGAACTGGAAATAATTCCATGTTTCTTAGCTCCTGGGCACTAGATTTCTTTGTGTATTTCAATGAAACTCTGATAAAATGATTCTCTCATGAGCTCCTAAAGGCTCCCCAAGTTTGGTCATCCCACCATCACGGTTTTTTTTTGTTTAGAATCTTTGAATGTTTACCCTGATTAGGCGAATTTGCCTGAAAACGGCTGTTACTTTAATTCTTCAATGGTTTTTGCTAGAACGTTGCAAATGCAGGAAAGCACTTTAGTTCACAAGAGCACACTGTGCTTCTCTCCTGCTTCAAGTATCTCAAACCTGAATCCCTTGGTTGTAAACAGTTTCAAACTCACAGAAAATCGTTTTAGCAAAGTGGAAATATTTGCCTGTTTCTTAGATCCTGAGCACGGGTTTCTTTGTGTATTTCAATAAAACTCTGGTTAAATGATTCTCTCATGAGCACCTCATGGCTCCCCAAGTTTGGTTATTCCACCATCACGGGTGTTTTGTCTACAACTTCATGGATGTTGACCCTGATTAGGTGAAATTTACAAAAAACATCCCTGTTATTCAACCTCCAAATGGTTTATGCTACCACTTTGAAAACTATGGAAAATTGTTTTCTTTCATCGCAGCACAATCTGCTTCAGGCATGTGTTTAACTAGCTCCAAGCAGAATTGCTTGGGATTACAAAAAGATTCAAACTTCACAGAAAATGCCTTCTAGGGACGTGGAAATATTTGCAGGATTCTTAGCTCTTGGGAACGATGTTCCTGTGTGTATTTCAATAAAACTCTGGTTAAATGATTCTCTCATGAGCCCCTCATGGATCCCCAAGTTTGGTCATCAGACCATCACAGGTGTTTTGTTTAGAATCTATTGGATGTTTACCCTGATAAGGTAAATTTGCCTAAAAACGACTGTTAGTTTAATTCCTCAATGGTTTATGCTAGGACTTTGAAAATGCAGAAAAGCACTTTAGTTCACAAGAGCACACTGTGTTTCTCCTCTTTCAAGTATCTCAAACCTGAATCGCTTGGTAGCAAAACAGTTTCAAACTCACAGAAAAGCGAATTTAGAGAACTGGAAATTATCCCCTGTTTCTTAGCTCCTGGTCAAGGGGTTTCTTTGTGTATTTCAATGAAACTCAGATTAAATGATTCTCTCATGAGCTCCTCATTGCTCCCCAAGTTTGGTCATCCCACCATCACGGGTGTTTTGTCTGCAGCTTCTGATGTTTACCCTGATTAGCGAATTTGACAGAAAACATCTGTTATTTACTTCTTCAATGGTTTATACTACCACTTAGAAAACGTAGGAAAATTGTTTTTTTCTTCACAGCACAATCTTCTTCAGTGCGTGGTTTAAGTAGCTCAAATGCAGAATTGCTTTGATTACAAAAGATTTCAAACTTAAGAAAATCATTCTAGGGAACTGGAAATAGTTGCCTGGATTCTTAGCTTTTGGGCACGAGGTTTCCTGTGTGTATTTCAATAAAACTCTGGTTAAATGATTCTCTCATGAGCCCCTCATGGATCCCCAAGTTTGGCCATCCCACCATCACGGGTGTTTTGTTTACAGTCTATTGGATGTTTACCCTGATTAGGCGAATTTGCCTGAAAACTCCTGTTATTTTAATTCCTCAATGGTTGATGCTAGGACTTTGAAAACGCAGGAAAGCACATTAGTTTACAAGAGCACACTGTGCTTCTCTCCTGGTTCAAGTACCTCAAAGCTGAATCACTAGGTAGCAAAACAGTTTCAAACTCACAGAAAAGCCTTTTAGCGAACTGGAAATAATTCCCTGTTTCTTAGCTATTGGGCACAAGGTTTCTTTGTGTATTTCAATGAAACTCTGATAAAATGATTCTCTCATGTGACACCCTCATGGCTCCCAAGTTTGATCATCCCCCCATAACAGGTGCTTTGTTTAGAGCCATATTGATGTTTACCCTGATTACGCGAATTTGCCTGAAAACGCCTGTTAATTTAATTCTTCAATGGTTAATGCTAGAACTTTGAAAATGCAGAAAAGCACTTTAAATCTCAAGAGCACACTGTGCTTGTGTCCTGCTTCACATATCTCAAAGCTGAATCGCTTTGTAGCAAAACAGTTTCAACCTTACAGAAAAGCAATTTAGCAAACTAGAAATAATTACCTGTTTCTTAGCTCTTGTGCTCGAAGTTTCTTTGTGTATTTCAATGAAACTCTGATAAAATGATTCTCTCATGTGCCCCTCATGGCTCCCCAAGTTTGGTCATCCCACCATCACGGGTGTTTTTTTTTATACTCTATGGGATATTTACCCATTTAGGCGAATTTTTCTGAAAACGCCTGTTAGTTTAATTTCTCAATGGTTGATGCTAGGTCTTTGAAAATGCAGGAAAGCACTTTAGTTCACAAGAGCACACTGTGTTTCTCTGTGGTTCAAGTATCTCAAAACTGAATCACTAGGTAGTAAAAGAGTTTCAAACTCACAGAAAAGCGTTTTAGCGAACTGGAAATATTTCCATGTTTCTTAGCATGTGGGCACTAGGTTTCTTTGTGTATTTCAATGAAACTCTGATAAAATGATTCTCTTATGTGCCCCTCATGGCTCCCCAAGTTTGGCCATCCCACCATTAGGTGTTTTTTGTTTAGAATCTATTGAATGTTTACCCTGATTAGGCGAATTTGCCTGAAAACGGCTGTTACTTTAATTCTTCAATGGTGAATGCTAGAACTTTGCAAATGCAGGAAAGCACTTTAGATCACAAGAGCACACTGTGCTTCTGTCCTGCTTCACATATCTCAAAGCTGAATCCCTTGGTTGTAATACAGTTTCAAACTCACAGAAAATCGTTTTAGCAAAGTGGAAATATTTGCAATTTTCTTAGATCCTGAGCACGATGTTTTTGTGTGTATTTCAATAAAACTCTGGTTAAATGATTCTCTCATGAGCACCTCATGGCTCCCCAAGTTTGGTTATTCCACCATCACGGGTGTTTTGTCTACAACTTCATGGATGTTGACCCCGATTAGGTGAAATTTACAAAAAACATCTGTTATTCAACCTCCAAATTGGTTTATGCTACCACTTTGAAAACTAAGGAAAATTGTTTTCTTTCATCGCAGCACAATCTGCTTCAGGCATGGTTTAAGTAGCTCCAAGCAGAATTGCTTGGGATTATAAAAGATTCAAAGTCACAGAAAATGCCTTCTAGGGACTTGGAAATAATTGCAGGATTCTTAGCTCTTGGGAACGATGTTCCTCTGTGTACTTCAATAAAACTCTGGTTAAACGATACTCTCATGAGCCCCTCATGGTTCCCCAAATTTGGTCATCAGACCATCACGGGTGTTTTGTTTAGAGCCTTTGGGATGTTTACCCTGATTAGGTGAATTTGCCTAAAAACGACTGTTAGTTTAATTCCTCAATGGTTTATGCTAGGACTTTGAAAATGCAACAAAGCACTTTAGTTCACAAGGGCACACTGTGCTTCTCTCCTGGATCAAGTATCTCAAAGCTGAATCACTTGGTGGCAAAACAGTTTCATATCACAGAAATGCGTTTTAGCGAACTGGAAATAATTGCCTTTTTCCTAGCTCCTGGGCACGAGGTTTCTTTGTCTATTTCAATAAAACTCATGTTAAATGATTCTCTCATGAGCTCCTAATGGCTCATCAAGTTTGGTAATCCCACCATCAAGAGTGTATTGTTTACAATCTATTGGATATTTACCCTGATTAGGTGAATTTGCCTGAAAACTCCTGTTAGTTTAATTCCTCAATGGTTGATGCTAGGACTTAGAAAACACTGGAAAGAACTTTAGTTCACAAGGGCACACTGTGCTTCTCTGCTGTTTCAAGTATCTCAAAAATGAATCGCTTCGTAGCAAAAAAGTTTCAAACTCACAGAAAAGCGTATTAGCGAATTGGAAATAATTGCAAGTTTCTTAGCTCCTGGGCACGAGATATCTTTGTGTATTTCATTGAAACTTGGATTAAATGATTCTCTCATGAGCTCCTAAAGGCTCCCCAAGTTTAGTCATCCCACCGTCACGGGTGTTTTCTTTAGAACCTTTAGGATATTTACCCTGATTAGGCGAATTTGCCTGAAAACTCTGTTAGTTTAATTCCTCAATGATTTTTGCTAGGAACTATTGAAAATGCAGGAAAGCACTTTAGTTCACAAGAGCACACTGGGCTTCTCTCCTCTTTCAAGTATCTCAAACCTGAATCGCTTGGTAGCAAAACAGTTTCAAACTCACAGAAAAGCGAATTTTAGCGAACTGGAAATTATCCCCTGTTTCTTAGCTCCTGGTCAAGGGGTTTCTTTGTGTATTTCAATGAAACTCAGATTAAATGATTCTCTCATGAGCTCCTCATTGCTCCCCAAGTTTGGTCATCCCACCATCACGGGTGTTTTGTCTGCAGCTTCTTGGATGTTGACCCTGATTAGGCGAATTTGACAGAAAACATCTGTTATTCTACTTCACAATGGTTTATACTACCACTTAGAAAAGTATGGAAAATTGTTTTTTTCATCACAGCACAATCTGCTTCAGGCGTGGTTTAACTAGCTCGAAAGCAGAATTGCTTGGGATTACAAAAGATTCAAACTTAAGAAAAAGCATTCTAGGGACGTGTGGAAATAGTTGTAGGATTCTTAGCTTTTGGGCACGAGGTTCCTGTGTGTATTTCAATAAAACTCTGGTTAAATGATTCTCTCATGAGCCCCTCATGGATCCCCAAGTTTGGTCATCCCACCATCACGGGTGTTTTGTTTACAGTCTATTGGATGTTTACCCTGATTAGGCGAATTTGCCTGAAAACTCCTGTTATTTTAATTCCTCAATGGTTGATGCTAGGACTTTGAAAACGCAGGAAAGCACATTAGTTCACAAGAGCACACTGTGCTTCTCTCCTTGGTTCAAGTACCTCAAAGCTGAATCACTAGGTAGCAAAACAGTTTCAAACTCACAGAAAAGCCTTTTAGCGAACTGGAAATAATTCCCTGTTTCTTAGCTCTTGGGCACGAGGTTTCTTTGTGTATTTCAATGAAACTCTGATAAAATGATTCTCTCATGTGACACCCTTGGCTCCCAAAGTTTGGTCATCCCCCCATAACAGGGTGCTTTGTTTAGAGCCATATTGATGTTTACCCTGATTACGCGAATTTGCCTGAAAACGCCTGTTAATTTAATTCTTCAATGGTTAATGCTAGAACTTTGAAAATGCAGAAAAGCACTTTAAATCTCAAGAGCACACTGTGCTTGTGTCCTGCTTCACATATCTCAAAGCTGAATCGCTTTGTAGCAAAACAGTTTCAACTTACAGAAAAGCAATTTAGCAAACTAGAAATAATTGCCTGTTTCTTAGCTCTTGTGCTCGAAGTTTCTTTGTGTATTTCAATGAAACTCTGATAAAATGATTCTCTCATGTGCCCCTCATGGCTCCCCAAGTTTGGTCATCCCACCATCACGGGTGTTTTGTTTACACTCTATGGGATTTTACCCTGATTTAGGCGAATTTTTTGAAAACGCCTGTTAGTTTAATTTCTCAATGGTTGATGCTAGGTCTTTGAAAATGCAGGAAAGCACTTTAGTTCACAAGAGCACACTGTGTTTCTCTGTGGTTCAAGTATCTCAAAACTGAATCACTAGGTAGTAAAAGAGTTTCAAACTCACAGAAAAGCGTTTTAGCGAAACTGGAAATATTTCCATGTTTCTTAGCATGTGGGCACTAGGTTTCTTTGTGTATTTCAATGAAACTCTGATAAAATGATTCTCTTATGTGTCCCTCATGGCTCCCCAAGTTTGGCCATCCCACCATTAGGTTTTTTTTTGTTTAGAATCTATTGAATGTTTACCCTGATTAGGCGAATTTTCCTGAAAACGGCTGTTACTTTAATTCTTCAATGGTGAATGCTAGAACGTTGCAAACGCAGAAAAGCACTTTAGATCACAAGAGCACACTGTGCTTCTGTCCTGCTTCACATATCTCAAAACTGAATCCCTTGGTTGTAATACAGTTTCAAACTCACAGAAAATCGTTTTAGCAAAGTGGAAATATTTGCAATTTTCTTAGATCCTGAGCACGATGTTTTTTTGTGTGTATTTCAATAAAACTCTGGTTAAATGATTCTCTCATGAGCACCTCATGGCTCCCCAAGTTTGGTTATTCCACCATCACGTGTGTTTTGTCTACAACTTCATGGATGTTGACCCCGATTAGGTGAAATTTACAAAAAACATCTGTTATTCAACCTCCAAATTGGTTTATGCTACCACTTTGAAAACTAAGGAAAATTGTTTTCTTTCATCGCAGCACAATCTGCTTCAGGCATGGTTTAAGTAGCTCCAAGCAGAATTGCTTGGGATTATAAAAGATTCAACGTCACAGAAAATGCCTTCTAGGGACTTGGAAATATTTGCAGGATTCTTAGCTCTTGGGAACGATGTTCCTCTGTGTACTTCAATAAAACTGTGGTTAAACGATACTCTCATGAGCCCCTCATGGTTCCCCAAGTTTGGTCATCAGACCATCACGGGTGTTTTGTTTAGAGCCTTTGGGATGTTTACCCTGATAAGGTAAATTTGCCTAAAAACGACTGTTAGTTTAATTCCTCAATGGTTTATGCTAGGACTTTGAAAATGCAGGAAAGCACTTTAGATCACAAGAGCACACTGTGTTCTCTCCTCTTTCAAGTATCTCAAACCTGAATCGCTTGGTAGCAAAACAGTTTCAAACTCACAGAAAATCGAATTTGCGAACTGGAAATTATCCCCTGTTTCTTAGCTCCTGGTCAAGGGGTTTCTTTGTGTATTTCAATGAAACTCAGATTAAATGATTCTCTCATGAGCTCCTCATTGCTCCCCAAGTTTGGTCATCCCACCATCACGGGTGTTTTGTCTGCAGCTTCTGGATGTTGACCCTGATTAGGCGAATTTGACAGAAAACATCTGTTATTCTACTTCCACAATGGTTTATACTACCACTTAGAAAAGTATGGAAAATTGTTTTTTTCTTCACAGCACAATCTTCTTCAGGCGTGGTTTAAGTAGCTCGATGCAGAATTGCTTGGGATTACTAAAGATTCAAACTTAACACATTCTAGGGATGTGGAAATAGTTGTAGGATTCGTAGCTTTTGGGCACGAGGTACCTGTGTGTATTTCAATAAAACTCTGGTTAAATGATTCTCTCATGAGCCCCTCATGGATCCCCAAGTTTGGCCATCCCACCATCACGGGTGTTTTGTTTACAGTCTATTGGATGTTTACCCTGATTAGGCGAATTTGCCTGAAAACTCCTGCTATTTTAATTCCTCAATGGTTGATGCTAGGACTTTGAAAACGCAGGAAAGCACATTAGTTTACAAGAGCACACTGTGCTTCTCTCCTGGTTCAAGTACCTCAAAGCTGAATCACTAGGTAGCAAAACAGTTTCAAACTCACAGAAAAGCCTTTTAGCGCACTGGAAATAATTCCCTGTTTCTTAGCTATTGGGCACAAGGTTTCTTTGTATATTTCAATGAAACTCTGATAAAATGATTCTCTCATGTGACACCCTTGGCTCCCAATGTTTGATCATCCCCCCATAACAGGTGCTTTGCTTAGAGCCATATTGATGTTTACCCTGATTACGCGAATTTGCCTGAAAACGCCTGTTAATTTAATTCTTCAATGGTTAATGCTAGAACTTTGAAAATGCAGAAAAGCACTTTAAATCTCAAGAGCACACTGTGCTTGTGTCCTGCTTCACATATCTCAAAGCTGAATCGCTTTGTAGCAAAACAGTTTCAACCTTACAGAAAAGCAATTTAGCAAACTAGAAATAATTACCTGTTTCTTAGCTCTTGTGCTCGAAGTTTCTTTGTGTATTTCAATGAAACTCTGATAAAATGATTCTCTCATGTGCCCCTCATGGCTCCCCAAGTTTGGTCATCCCACCATCACGGGTGTTTTTTTTTATACTCTATGGGATATTTACCCATTTAGGCGAATTTTTCTGAAAACGCCTGTTAGTTTAATTTCTCAATGGTTGATGCTAGGTCTTTGAAAATGCAGGAAAGCACTTTAGTTCACAAGAGCACACTGTGTTTCTCTGTGGTTCAAGTATCTCAAAACTGAATCACTAGGTAGTAAAAGAGTTTCAAACTCACAGAAAAGCGTTTTAGCGAACTGGAAATATTTCCATGTTTCTTAGCATGTGGGCACTAGGTTTCTTTGTGTATTTCAATGAAACTCTGATAAAATGATTCTCTTATGTGCCCCTCATGGCTCCCCAAGTTTGGCCATCCCACCATTAGGTTTTTTTTTTGTTTAGAATCTATTGAATGTTTACCCTGATTAGGCGAATTTTCCTGAAAACGCTGTTACTTTAATTCTTCAATGGTGAATGCTAGAACTTTGCAAACGCAGAAAAGCACTTTAGATCACAAGAGCACACTGTGCTTCTGTCCTGCTTCACATATCTCAAAGCTGAATCCCTTGGTTGTAATACAGTTTCAAACTCACAGAAAATCGTTTTAGCAAAGTGGAAATATTTGCAATTTTCTTAGATCCTGAGCACGATGTTTTTGTGTGTATTTCAATAAAACTCTGGTTAAATGATTCTCTCATGAGCACCTCATGGCTCCCCAAGTTTGGTTATTCCACCATCACGTGTGTTTTGTCTACAACTTCATGGATGTTGACCCCGATTAGGTGAAATTTACAAAAAACATCTGTTATTCAACCTCCAAATTGGTTTATGCTACCACTTTGAAAACTAAGGAAAATTGTTTTCTTTCATCGCAGCACAATCTGCTTCAGGCATGGTTTAAGTAGCTCCAAGCAGAATTGCTTGGGATTATAAAAGATTCAAAGTCACAGAAAATGCCTTCTAGGGACTTGGAAATATTGCAGGATTCTTAGCTCTTGGGAACGATGTTCCTCTGTGTACTTCAATAAAACTGTGGTTAAACGATACTCTCATGAGCCCCTCATGGTCCCCAAGTTTGGTCATCAGACCATCACGGGTGTTTTGTTTAGAGCCTTTGGGATGTTTACCCTGATTAGGTAAATTTGCCTAAAAACGACTGTTAGTTTAATTCCTCAATGGTTTATGCTAGGACTTTGAAAATGCAGGAAAGCACTTTAGATCACAAGAGCACACTGTGCTTCTCTCCTGGATCAAGTATCTCAAAGCTGAATCACTTGGTGGCAAAACAGTTTCATATCACAGAAATGCGTTTTAGCGAACTGGAAATAATTGCCTTTTTCTAGCTCCTGGGCACGAGGTTTCTTTGTCTATTTCAATAAAACTCATGTTAATGATTCTCTCATGAGCTCTAATGGCTCATCAAGTTTGGTAATCCCACCATCAAGAGTGTATTGTTTACAATCTATTGGATATTTACCCTGATTAGGTGAATTTGCCTGAAAATTCCTGTTAGTTTAATTCCTCAATGGTTGATGCTAGGACTTAGAAAACACTGGAAAGAACTTTAGTTCACAAGGGCACACTGTGCTTCTCTGCTGTTTCAAGTATCTCAAAAATGAATCGCTTCGTAGCAAAACAGTTTCAAACTCACAGAAAAGCGTATTAGCGAATTGGAAATAATTGCAAGTTTCTTAGCTCCTGGGCACGAGATATCTTTGTGTATTTTATTGAAACTCGGATTAAATGATTCTCTCATGAGCTCCTAAAGGCTCCCCATGTTTAGTCATCCCACCGTCACGGGTGTTTTCTTTAGAACCTTTAGGATATTTACCCTGATTAGGCGAATTTGCCTGAAAACTCCTGTTAGTTTAATTCCTCAA
>JAKELJ010000037.1:272831-286700 GCA_025594165.1 Tamias sibiricus | reverse complement strand
AGGCGTTTTCAGTGAAATTCGCCTAATCAGGGTAAACATCCAATAGGCTCTAAACAAAAAACCCGTGCTGGTGGATTGACCATATTTGGGGAGCCATGAGGGGCACAAGAGAGAATCATTTTGTCAGAGTTTCATTGAAATACACAAAGAAACCTAGTACCCACAAGCTAAGAAACATGGAATTATTTCCAGTTGGCTAAAACGCTTTTCTGTGAGTTTGAAACTCTTTTGCTACCTAGTGATTCAGCTTTGAGATACTTGAACCAGGAGAGAAGCACAGTGTGCTCTTGTGAACTAAAGTGTTGTTCTGCGTTTTTAAAATTCTAGCATTAACCATTTAAGAATTAAACTCACAGGCGTTTTCAGGTATTTTCGCCTAATCAGGGTAAACATCCAATAGACTGTAAACAAAAGACCCTTGATGGTGGGATGACCAAACTTTGGGAGCCTTGAGGGGCACATGAGAGAATCATTTCTTCAGAGTTTCATTGAAATACACAAGGAAACCTAGTGCCCAGAAGCTAAGAAACATGGAATTATTTCCAGTTCTTTAAAACGCTTTTCTGTGAGTTTAAAACTCTTTTGTTACCTACTGATTCAGCTTTGAGATACTTGAACCAGGAAAGAAGCAGAGTGTGCTCTTGTGATCTGAAGTTCTTTTCTGCATTTTCACAGTTCTAGCATTAACCATTGAGGAATTAAACTACAGGCGTTTTCAGTGAAATTCGCCTAATCAGGGTAAACATCCAATAGGCTCTATACAAAAAACCCGTGATGGTGGATTGACCAAATTTGGAGAGCCATGAGGGGCACAAGAGAGAATCATTTTGTCAGAGTTTCATTGAAATACACAAAGAAACCTAGTACCCACAAGCTAAGAAACATGGAATTATTTCCAGTTGGCTAAAACGCTTTTCTGTGAGTTTGAAACTCTTTTGCTACCTAGTGATTCAGCTTTGAGATACTTGAACCAGGAGAGAAGCACAGTGTGCTCTTGTGAACTAAAGTGTTGTTCTGCGTTTTTAAAGTTCTAGCATTAACCATTTAAGAATTAAACTCACAGGCGTTTTCAGGCATTTTCGCCTAATCAGGGTAAACATCCAATAGACTGTAAACAAAACACCTTGATGGTGGGATGACCAAACTTGGGAGCCTTGAGGGGCACATGAGAGAATCATTTCTTCAGAGTTTCATTGAAATACACAAAGAAACCTAGTGCCCAGAAGCTAAGAAACATGGAATTATTTCCAGTTCGCTAAAACGCTTTTCTGTGATTTTGAAACTCTTTTGTTACCTAGTGATTCAGCTTTGAGATACTTGAACCAGGAAAGAAGCACAGTGTGCTCTTGTGATCTGAAGTGCTTTTCTGCATTTTCAAATTTCTAGCATTAACCATTGAGGAATTAAACTAACAGGCGTTTTCAGTGAAATTCGCCTAATCAGGGTAAACATCCAATAGGCTCTAAACAAAAAACCCGTGATGGTGAGATGACCAAATTTGGGGAGCCATGAGAGACACGAGAGAGAATCATTTTGTCAGAGTTTCATTGAAATACACAAAGAAACCTAGTACCCAGAAGCTAAGAAACAGGGAATTATTTCCAGTTGGCTAAATCGCTTTTCTGTGAGTTTGAAACTCTTTTGCTACCTAGTGATTCAGCTTTGAGATACTTGAACCAGGAAAGAAGCACAGTGTGCTCTTGTGAACTAAAGTGTTTTTCTGCGTTTTTTAAAGTTCTAGCATTAACCATTTAAGAATTAAAAACTCACAGGCGTTTTCAGGCATTTTCGCCTAATCAGGGTAAACATCCAATAGACTGTAAACAAAACACCCTTGATGGTGGGATGACCAAACTTGGGGAGCCTTGAGGGGCACATGAGAGAATCATTTCTTCAGAGTTTCATTGAAATACACAAAGAAACCTAGTGCCCAGAAGCTAAGAAACATGGAATTATTTCCAGTTCGCTAAAACGCTTTTCTGTGATTTTGAAACTCTTTTGTTACCTAGTGATTCAGCTTTGAGATACTTGAACCAGGAAAGAAGCACAGTGTGCTCTTGTGATCTGAAGTGCTTTTCTGCATTTTCAAATTTCTAGCATTAACCATTGAGGATTTAAACTAACAGGCGTTTTCAGTGAAATTCGCCTAATCAGGGTAAACATCCAATAGGCTCTAAACAAAAAACCCGTGATGGTGAGATGACCAAATTTGGGGTGCCATGAGAGACACGAGAGAGAATCATTTTGTCAGAGTTTCATTGAAATACACAAAGAAACCTAGTACCCAGAAGCTAAGAAACAGGGAATTATTTCCAGTTGGCTAAATCGCTTTTCTGTGAGTTTTAAACTCTTTTGCTACCTAGTGATTCAGCTTTGAGATACTTGAACCAGGAAAGAAGCACAGTGTGCTCTTGTGAACTAAAGTGTTTTTCTGCGTTTTTTAAGTTCTAGCATTAACCATTTAAGAATTAAACTCACAGGCGTTTTCAGGCATTTTCGCCTAATCAGGGTAAACATCCAATAGACTGTAAACAAAACACCCTTGATGGTGGGATGACCAAACTTGGGGAGCTTGGAGGGGCACATGAGAGAATCATTTCTTCAGAGTTTCATTGAAATACACAAAGAAACCTAGTGCCCAGAAGCTAAGAAACATGGAATTATTTCCAGTTCGCTAAAACGCTTTTCTGTGAGTTTGAAACTCTTTTGTTACCTAGTGATTCAGCTTTGAGATACTTGAACCAGGAAAGAAGCACAGTGTGCTCTTGTGATCTGAAGTGCTTTTCTGCATTTTCAAAGTTCTACCATTAACCATTGAGGATTTAAACTAACAGGCGTATTCAGTGAAATTCGCCTAATCAGGGTAAACATCCAATAGGCTCTAAACAAAAAACCCGTGATGGTGAGATGACCAAATTTGGGGAGCCATGACGGACACAAGAGCGAATCATTTTGTCAGAGTTTCATTGAAATACAAAAAGAAACCTAGTACCCAGAAGCTAAGTGTAGTCGCCTGAAGCGATGGCCGCTTGGAGCAAAGAAGCCGCGGGAAGAAGTTTTGAGACGAACTGGAAACAAACAGCTCTTTATTCTGGCAACTTTTCTCCCTGGCTCTAACTACACACCCCGACACGCCGTCCACGCTCCTCTAACCTCCAAAATGGCGCAGACCTCCTCCGCAATCTCGCTCAAGTCCCTCGAGATCTCCGGCCAAGTCTCGCAAGATCCCGGGCCAAGTACGGAAGGCGCCAATGCCCAAACATGTCCAAAGCCAAAGCCCGTAGTCCACCGCAATTTAAGCCATCTCCCCAAACAGGGCTCCTGCATTTCCCCTTTTTGTTTTAAAAGAGGTAATGCTCTAGGACGTCTATGTGCAACCAACATTCTTACCCGTCATCGGATAATCAAGGCTGTGCCCTTGACTCCTGTCTTAGGTTGATATGTCGGCCACATGAGACTGTCCCGTGCGACTGTGCCTGTCTTAGGTTGTCCCCCTCTGGGGATCTTACCCGTCATTGGCTAACCAGCCATCCAATGGAGCCCTTTAGGATCGACTGTGTATGATGACTAACAGCCGTCCAATTGTGAGGAGATGTTGCGGCTTTAAGGCAACAAGCCTTTTGGTGACGAGCCAAATTGTATAGCATATCAAATTGTTTAAACAAATTATTTGCCCTAAGTTTCATCAAGTAACACACTGAATTCTCTGGACAAATGTCCGCAAGTCATTGTCCCGTAAAGTCCCAAACAATGAAAGATCAAAATGTCCATTTGTTATAACACGTTGATGTAGGAGGTCCCATGCATGTAGAGCAGAGGCCACACTGTTGGTGAGGTTGTTTGATGCTTGAGCAGCAGGGATGCTTGTGGTGACCGCGTTCCCTGCAGCTATAGCAGCAACCGTCTTTTTTTATATCTAGATAATGCCACCGGCAAATCTTCAGGGCCCGCTACCTAGAAACTCAAGCATCAATTATTAAAGGAAAGGCAGTGTTATTTCAGCACTGAGTGAAGAGTCGAGTTGTCAAACTAAAAAACAGAATTATTAGATTAGAAAATTAAAGTTGATTTCTGCTCATACACATTGTTGTTTGAGCTCACACAAACATAAGTTGTCAAAATATCATATTGAGAACAAAAGAAAGAAAGACTGAGGGTATTTACTGTATTAAAGATAGATTAAAGAAAAGCTAAAGGCACTTTGGAGAAATAATTTGTCAGCTGGAACCCTCAAGTCTCTGTATACACAGCAATTTTTTACCTGTTGAGATAATTGAAATTAATCAGCTATTAAACAAATGAAGTTAATAACAAATGAACAATCTTATGTCAAAACACCAAAATATTAGGTTATATAGCACTAGTCATATTGTTTGTTAAAGAGAAGTCCCAGGGATACCTATAATCAAAATTGAAAGTACCTTCATTTATAAAATTATTTACCTAAATTGAATACTCTCAACCTAAAATGAATTAAAGTTATTTGGATCCATATATATATATATATATATATATATATATATATATATATATATATATATTCTTTTTCATAAGCGCTTTGTTCTTTGTGACGTCACACTGGACAGACGAACAAACATACAAACATATATTTGTGACGTCACATTAACATGAAATGTAGACAAATGTACAGACATAAAGACATGTATAAAAAGAAAAAAAAAATACAATTGTGTGCACACTAAAGAGAGATCTCCTCATCCCGGCCGGGAGGAATGACTCTTGAGTTGTGAAACATTTTGAAGGATACTTTTGAGGGAGTCATTCTATATCTTCATCTTGGTCTTCTTGATTTTGTACCTTTTTTATTAATCTTGATTCCTCAACAACTACATCTTGATCATTTTGATGTGGTACCTGCTTTATTAATCTAGATGGTATCCATATTGGAGAGGATTCGTGTTTTGGAAAAACACAAACAGATCCTCTCCCCCAAATTAATACTGGATCTGGACCCTTCCATGTACCTGAAAGAACATCCTTCCAGTAAACCAAGGGTTTATGTTGTTGGTGTGGATTCCAATGTCTGTCTCCAGCAGAATAACCATTAGAGTCTAAAGTTAAAAAATTTAAGGTAAACAGGGCAACTGCCAATCTGTCTTTAGGACTTTTCCAATTTCCTTCTTTTTGTTTTAATAACATAATTTTCAGTGTGCGGTTTGCTCTTTCAATAATGCCCTGACCCTGAGGATTGTATGGGATGCCTGTTTTATGGGATATGTTGAATTTTGCGCAAAACTGTTTGAAAGATGAGGACGTATATGCGGGGCCATTATCTGTTTTAAGCATTTTGGGGATGCCCAATGCAGCAAAAGCTTGTAAACAATGAGATGTGACATCTTTAACTTTTTCTCCAGAATGTAAGGAAGCAAAAATCATGCCTGAACATGTATCTATGGTTACATGAATAAATCGCAATTTTCCAAAGCTTGGCTCATGAGTAACATCCATCTGCCACAAATGATTGGGCATTAATCCTCTAGGGTTAACACCAAAATGAGGATTGGGCAAATGTGTCATACAAGATTTACAATCTTTTACAATTGTTCTGGCTTGCTCTTTTGTGATTTTAAACCTACGTTGCAAGGTGGTGCTGTTGACGTGAAACTGGGAATGAAATAAAGTAGCTTGTTGTAGTGCTCAAAGTATAAATATTGTTTTTGTAAGTTCATCAGCCTTTTGATTACCTTCATGGAGGGGGCCAGGCAAATTAGTATGTGCTCTAATATGGCCTACGAATAGAGGTTCTTTTCTTGCCCACAAAAGTTTTTGTATTTGATAAAACAATTTAAAAGCTGGAGTATGAGGTGCTATTGGTCCTGCTAACTCTAATTTTGGGACGGCTTGTACAATATAGTGGCTATCTGAAAAAATGTTTATGGGCTGGTCTCTAAAATTTTCCAGAGCTCTTACCACAGCTTCCAATTCCACTAGTTGAGCTGATTTGTGTGCAGTTATGTAAGTCATATTTTCTTTTGTAGTGACTATTGCAGCAGTACCATTTGAGGACCCATCTGTAAATACATTAAATGCCTTAGGAATAGGTTGATTTTTTATTACCTGTGGAAATATAATAGGATGATTAATACAAAAAGATAATATAGGAGACTTAGGAAGGTGATTATCAAAATTTGCAGAGGTAGAGCATCTAGCTATAGCCCAGTCATTATCGTTGAAGCATAAATATTCAATCTGTGACGATGAATAGGGAGTAATAATAGTAGCAGGGTGAATGCCAAATATTTTAGTAGAAGTTTTAAGTCCTTGAAGAATAAGTTTAGCCACCATGGAGGTATAAGATTCAATTATACTTTTAGGAGAGACGGGCAAATGTATCCATAATAAAGGCCCTTGTTGCCAAAATACTCCTGTGGGTGTATATTGTGAAGAAATAATAATCAACATCAGCGGTTGAGTTAAATCAAATCTGTCACAATGAGCTCCTTCAATGGCTTTTTCTACTAACTTTAAAGCTTTCCTAGCATCTGGAGTCAGTGTTCGCGGTGAGGATGGATCAGGGTCCCCTCGAAGGATATCAAATAAAGGTTTTAATTGGCCAGTAGTGAGGTTTAGTGTAGGGCGAAGCCAATTAATGTCACCCAGCAGTTTTTGGAAATCATTGAGGGTGGTTAAATGTTCTTTATTTATTAAAATTTTTTGGGGTCTAACAAAAGTATCCATGATTTTAAATCCTAAATATAATATGGGAGATCTAGTTTGAACTTTTTCTTCTGCTATATATAATCCGTATTTTTTAAAATTTTCTACCATGTCACTGAATATATTAAATAAGATTTTTTGATTAGGGTGGGCCAGTAAAATATCATCCATGTAATGTAGACACATGAGGTTTGGATAGTTATTTTTAATGGGTTGGATAGCCTTGTCCACATATATTTGGCATATGGTGGGGCTATTAGCCATTCCCTGTGGTAAAACCTTCCATTGATATCTCTGATCAGGGCCATTATTGTTCATAGAAGGAACTGAAAAAGCAAACCTGGGGGCATCCAGAGGATGTAGGGGAATAGAAAAGAAGCAATCCTTTATATCAAGACTAATAACATGGAAACTTTTTGGAATAGCTACAGGATTCGGAAGTCCAGGTTGAGTAGGGCCCATGACTTGCATGGTTTTATTAATTTGTCTAAGATCATGTAATAATCGCCATTTTCCTGATTTTTTCTTGATCACAAATATGGGGGAATTCCAGGGAGAGGTGGAAGGTTCTATATGTCCTGCTTCTAATTGTTCCTGAACTAGTAGGTGGGCCGCTTGTAATTTCTCTTTAGATAGGGGCCACTGAGGGACCCACACTGGCTTATCAGAAAGCCATGGTATTTTTAAAATTATTTTCTCAGTGGCCCCGAAGAAAAATGTCTTTTTCCTATATGATAATGATTTCTTTTAGGGTTACGCTTACCCTGTACTTTTTGATAATGATTTCTTTCAGGGTTAAGACTACCCTGTATATTTTCACATTTAACACCTGCAGGTTTGGTTGCAAGGTGTACTCCCATTTGTTGTAAAATATCTCTTCCCCATAAAGTAACTGGTAGGTTAGGTAAAACATAAGGCTGAAACGTTCCTTTATGTCCTTCATCATCCTCCCATTTTAAAATTACTGCACTTTTTTCTGGGAGGTTATTATATCCCAAGCCTCTTAAACTGGTTGAAGCTTTTTGCAGAGGCCAGTGTTTGGGCCATTGTCGTAAATTAATGATGGAGGAATCAGCTCCAGTATCTATAAGTCCCTCCATTTCTATTCCTTGGATTCTTATTTTACACATAGGCCTCCTAGTACAGTCTCGAACCCAGCAAGCCATGGGACTCGAATCAGTGGAACAAAATCTTGTATTGTTCCCTTTTTGAGGCATACTCATTTTAAATGAATTATGTAAATTTGGAAGGAGAAGCAGCTGAGCAATTTTATCTCCTTGATTAACAGAACTTATACTTTGGGGTGAGCTAAGCATTATTTTTATTTCCCCTTTGTAGTCTGAGTTTATTACACCTGGGGTCACTTGCAAACCTAATAAGCTTTGAGGACTTCGCCCGATAATAAGTCCTACAGTCCCTGAGGGAAGAGGTCCCCTGACTCCTGTGGGAATCAGTTGAACCCCCATTTCAGGTGTTAACACTATTCGGGCGGTGGAACAGAGGTCTAATCTTGCATTTCTTCCTGTTCCTCTGGTGAGGGAGTGGATGGGTAATAGGGGTTGTGTCGGGGAAGCATCTGAATGGATGCTTGAGGATACTCCTCTTCCAATGCCTCGTACATTTGTGGGCCCCGGGGCATTGGGCCCCGTGCCCCGTTTTTTGAATTCCTGAACAAAGGATTTCCATGGATGTCAAATTTTGAATGGCATTTATTGGCCCAATGATTTCCCTTTTTACACCTGGGGCAGCAACCTGGAGCACGGTATGAATTTGGTCTTATTTCTCTTTTGGGATTTTGCCTAGAATAGCCTGATTGACTATGATAATTTTTCCTGGAATATCCTGATTGATTATAGTGTCTAGGTTGAGTCCTTGTGAAATTCTGAGGGGCAGCATCTCTAACAGCTGCTGCAATCATATTCCCTGTGACAAAGGCATCATTTATATCTTTACATAGTTGTATATATATGGAAAGATCCTTTTTATTTCTCCATGGCCTGATGGCTTCCTGGCAATATTTATTAGCGTTTTCATATGCTAATTGAACAACTAATGGCATAACTTGATCAACGTCTCCAAAAACTCTACCTGCAGTTCTCAAAAGTCGATCAGCAAATTCAGCATATGGTTCATTAGGTCCTTGAATTACTTTGGACAAGCTACCTTGTAGATCCCCAGGTCCTTGTACAGTTTTCCATGCCTTTAAGGCAGCTGCGTTTATCTGAGCATATACTCCTGGGGTATAATATTTTTGAACCTGTACGTCTGCGAATGGCCCTTCTCCTGTGAGCATTTCTATATTATGGTCTCCAAACCCTGCATCTGCATTTATTTTAGCTGTTTCTATACAAAGTTCTTGAAATTGTGATCGCCAAACCAAGTATTGTCCCCCACTTAATGTTGCTTTACATAGACGTTTCCAGTCTGAGGGGGTTAAGCTAAAGGTGTTAAGGGACTCCAGTATACTCAACGTGAAAGGAGCTTGGGGTCCATATGTCATTACTGCCTCTTTGAGAATTTTTATTGTTTTGAAATCTACTGACTGGTGGCCCCTCTCTCCATTTTCATATTCAAATACTGGCAGTTCCCAACGTATCTGTGAGTTACCCTCAAGAGCACATAAGCGCTCAGAAAGACTTTTTATTTCTATTTCTAGGGTATGCAAACGCCTAGTGATACCCTTCATATTTTCTGTAATAGATTCCACCCATGGGGGAGTGGAGGACATAGGTTCCTCCACTTGATGGTCCCTTATCTTGGTCTTCCTTAATTTCCTTTTGTTCATTTTTTCAGAATCACTTTTACTTAATTCCTCCTCACTACTACTACTCTCATTGGTCCTAACTGACTCAGTAACATCCTGAGTCCCGGATTCAATTGAGAGCATGTATCCTTGAACTATCTCTAATAAATCTTGAATAGCTTTAGCAGCTCGGATCTTTGTCATTTTTGAGCCCGCACTGATACTATCCTTACTGGCCCTAACTGACTCAGCCGAGGCCAAGCTTTCATGATCACTTTCACTTTTTTCCAAATTCTCCTCACTAATAACTGACTCAGCTATATCAAAGAATCCATCAAGAGCCTTGTACACTTGGGTCTTAGTTATTTTCGAACCCATTTTAACCGCTCTGACTAGAGACTCCTGCGAGGTTCCTCAGTTCTTACCTGCCGTGTCGATTCGCCGTCCGGGCCACCACCTGTAGTCGCCTGAAGCGATGGCCGCTTGGAGCAAAGAAGCCGCGGGAAGAAGTTTTGAGACGAACTGGAAACAAACAGCTCTTTATTCTGGCAACTTTTCTCCCTGGCTCTAACTACACCCCGACACGCCGTCCACGCTCCTCTAACCTCCAAAATGGCGCAGACCTCCTCCGCAATCTCGCTCAAGTCCCTCGAGATCTCCGGCGAAGTCTCGCAAGATCCCGGGCCAAGTACGGAAGGCGCCAATGCCCAAACATGTCCAAAGCCAGAGCCCGTAGTCCACCGCAATTTAAGCCATCTCCCCAAACAGGGCTCCTGCAGCTAAGAAACATGGAATTATTTCCAGTTGGCTAAATCGCTTTTCTGTGAGTTTGAAACTCTTTTGCTACCTAGTGATTCAGCTTTGAGATACTTGAACCAGGACAGAAGCACAGTGTGCTCTTGTGATATGAAGTGCTTTTCTGCATTTTCAAAGTTCTAGCATTAACCATTGAGGAATTAAACTATAGGCGTTTTCAGTGAAATTCGCCTAATCAGGGTAAACATCCAATAGGCTCTAAACAAAAAACCCGTGATGGTGGGATGACCAAATTTGGGGAGCCATGAGGGGCACAAGAGAGAATCATTTTTTCAGAGTTTCATTGAAATACACAAAGAAACGTAGTACCCAGAGGCTAAGAAACATGGAATTATTTCCAGTTGGCTAAATTGCTTTTCTGTGAGTTTGAAACTCTTTTGCTACCTAGTGATTCAGCTTTGAGATACTTGAACCAGGACAGAAGCACAGTGTGCTCTTGTGAACTAAAGTGTTGTTCTGCGTTTTTAAAGTTCCAGCATTAACCATTTAAGAATTAAACTCACAGGCGTTTTCAGGCATTTTCGCCTAATCAGGGTAAACATCCAATAGACTGTAAACAAAACACCCTTGATGGTGGGATGACCAAACTTGGGGAGCCTTGAGGGGCACATGAGAGAATCATTTTTTCAGAGTTTCATTGAAATACACAAAGAAACCTAGTGCCCAGAAGCTAAGAAACATGGAATTGTTTCAGTTCGCTAAAACGCTTTTCTGTGAGTTTGAAACTCTTTTGTTACCTAGTGATTCAGCTTTGAGATACTTGAACCAGGACAGGAGCACAGTGTGCTCTTGTGATCTGAAGTGCTTTTCTGCATTTTCAAAGTTCTAGCATTAACCATTGAGGAATTAACCTACAGGCGTTTTCAGTGAAATTCGCCTAATCAGGGTAAAAATCCAATAGGCTCTAAACAAAAAACCGGGATGGTGGATTGACCAAATTTGGGGAGCCATGAGGGGCACAAGAGAGAATCATTTTGTCAGAGTTTCATTGAAATACACAAAGAAACCTAGTACCCACAAGCTAAGAAACATGGAATTATTTCCAGTTGGCTAAAACGCTTTTCTGTGAGTTTGAAACTCTTTTGCTACCTAGTGATTCAGCTTTGAGATACTTGAACCAGGAGAGAAGCACAGTGTGCTCTTGTGAACTAAAGTGTTGTTCTGCGTTTTTAAAATTCTAGCATTAACCATTTAAGAATTAAACTCACAGGCGTTTTCAGGCATTTTCGCCTAATCAGGGTAAACATCCAATAGACTGTAAACAAAACACCCTTGATGGTGGGATGACCAAACTTGGGGAGCCTTGAGGGGCACATGAGAGAATCATTTTTTCAGAGTTTCATTGAAATACACAAAGAAACCTAGTGCCCAGAAGCTAAGAAACATGGAATTTTTCCAGTTGGCTAAAACGCTTTTCTGTGAGTTTGAAACTCTTTTGTTACCTAGTGATTCAGCTTTGAGATACTTGAACCAGGAGAGAAGCACAGTGTGCTCTTGTGATCTAAAGTGCTTTTCTGCATTTTTAAAGTTCTAGCATTAACCATTTAAGAATTACACTACAGGCGTTTTCAGTGAAATTTTCGCCTAATCAGGGTAAACATCCAATAGACTGTAAACAAAAAACCCTTGATGGTGGGATGACCAAACTTGGGGAGCCATGAGGGGCACATGAGAGAATCATTTTTTCAGAGTTTCATTGAAATACACAAAGAAACCTAGTGCCCAGAAGCTAAGAAACATGGAATTATTTCCAGTTCGCTAAAACGCTTTTCTGTGAGTTTGAAACTCTTTTGTTACCTAGTGATTCAGCTTTGAGATACTTGAACCAGGACAGAAGCACAGTGTGCTCTTGTGAACTAAAGTGCTGTTCTGCATTTTTAAAGTTCTAGCATTAACCATTTAAGAATTAAACTCACAGGCGTTTTCAGTGAATTTTCGCCTAATCAGGGTAAACATCCAATAGGACTCTAAACAAAAAACCCTTGATGGTGGATGACCAAACATTTGGGGAGCCATGAGGGGCACATGAGAGAATCATTTTTCAGAGTTTCATTGAAATACACAAAGAAACCAGTACCCAGAAGCTAAGAAACATGGAATTATTTCCAGTTGGCTAAAACGCTTTTCTGTGAGTTTGAAACTCTTTTGCTACCTAGTGATTCAGCTTTGAGATACTTGAACCAGGAGAGAAGCACAGTGTGCTCTTGTGAACTAAAGTGTTTTCTGCATTTTCAAAGTTCTAGCATTAACCATTTAAGAATTAAACTCACAGGCGTTTTCAGTGATTTTCGCCTAATCAGGGTAAACATCCAATAGACTCTAAACAAAAAACCCTTGATGGTGGGATGACCAAACTTTGGGAGCCTTGAGGGGCACATGAGAGAATCATTTCTTCAGAGTTTCATTGAAATACACAAAGAAACCTAGTGCCCAGAAGCTAAGAAACATGGAATTATTTCCAGTTGGCTAAAACGCTTTTCTGTGAGTTTGAAACTCTTTTGTTACCTAGTGATTCAGCTTTGAGATACTTGAACCAGGAAAGAAGCACAGTGTGCTCTTGTGATCTGAAGTGCTTTTCTGCTTTTTCAAAGTTCTAGCATTAACCATTGAGGATTTAAACTAACAGGCGTATTCAGTGAAATTCGAATAATCAGGGTAAACATCCAATAGGCTCTAAACAAAAAACCCGTGATGGTGAGATGACCAAAATTAGGGGAGCCATGACGGACACAAGAGAGAATCATTTTGTCAGAGTTTCATTGAAATACAAAAAGAAACCTAGTACCCAGAAGCTAAGAAACATGAAATTATTTCCAGTTGGCTAAATCGCTTTTCTGTGAGTTTGAAACTCTTTTGCTACCTAGTGATTCAGCTTTGAGATACTTAAACCAGGACAGAAGCACAGTGTGCTCTTGTGATATGAAGTGCTTTTCTGCATTTTCAAAGTTCTAGCATTAACCATTGAGGAATTAAACCACAGGCGTTTTCATTGAAATTCGCCTCATCAGGGTAAACATCCAATAGGCTCTAAACAAAAAACCCGTGATGGTGGGATGACCAAAATTGGGGAGCCTGGAGGGGCACAAGAGGGAATGATTTTTTCAAAGTTTCATTGAAATACACAAAGAAACCTAGTGCCCAGAAGCTAAGAAACATGGAATTATTTCCAGTTTGCTAAAACGCTTTTCTGTGAGTTTGAAACTCTTTTGCTACCTAGTGATTCAGCTTTGAGAAGCTTGAACCAGGACAGAAGCACAGTGTGCTGTTGTGATCTGAAGTGCTTTTCTGCATTTTCAAAGTTCTAGCATTAACCATTGAAGAATTAAACTACAGGCGTTTTCAGTGAAATTCGCCTAATCAGGGTAAACATCCAATAGGCTCTAAACAAAAAACCCGTGATGGTGGATTGACCACATTTGGGGAGCCATGAGGGGCACAAGAGAGAATCATTTTGTCAGAGTTTCATTGAAATACACAAAGAAACCTAGTACCCACAAGCTAAGAAACATGGAATTATTTCCAGTTGGCTAAAACGCTTTTCTGTGAGTTTGAAACTCTTTTGCTACCTAGTGATTCAGCTTTGAGATACTTGAACCAGGAGAGAAGCACAGTGTGCTCTTGTGAACTAAAGT
>JAKELJ010000037.1:234782-272731 GCA_025594165.1 Tamias sibiricus | reverse complement strand
GCTAAGAAACAGACAATTATTTAAAGTTAGCTAAAACGCTTTTCTGTGAGTTTGAAGCTGTTTTGCTACCAAGCAATTCAGCTTTGAGATACTTGAACCAGGAGAGAAGCACAGTGTGCTCTTGTGAAGTAAAGTGCTTTCCTGCGTTTTCAAAGTCCTAGCATAAACCATTGATGAATTAAACTAACAGTCGTTTTTAGAAAAATTCGCCTAATCAGGGAAAACATCCAATAGGCTCTAAAAAAACCCACCCGTGATGGTGGAATGACCAAACACGGGGAGCCATAAGGGCTCATGAGAGAATCATTTAACCAAAGTTTTATTGAAATATGCACAGAAACCTCGTGCTCAAGAGCTAGGAAACATGCAACTATTTCCTCGTTGCTAGAACGCTTTTTCTGTAAGTGTGAATCTTTTGCAATCCCAAGCAATTATGTTTCGAGCTACTTGAACCAGGCATTAAGCCAAATTGTCCTGCCATGAAAGAAACAGTTTTCCTTAGTTTTCAAAGTGGAAGCATAAACCATTGTGGAGTTGGAATAACAGATGTTTTTTAGTAAAATTCGCCTAATCAGTGTCAACATCGAAGAAGCTGTAGACAAAAGACCCGTGATTGTTGGAGGACCTAACTTGGGGAGCCAAGAAGAGCTCATGAGAGAAACATTTAATCAGAGATTCATTGAAATACACAAAAAAAAAAAACCTCGTTCCCAAGAGCTAAGAAACTGGCAATTATTTCTAGTTTGCTAAAAACTCTTTTCTGTGAGTTTGAAACTGTTTTGCTACCAAGTGATTCAGCTTTGAGATATGTGAACCAGGACAGAACCAGAGTGTGCTCTTGTGAACTAAAGTGCTTTTTTCTGCATTTTCAAAGTTCTAGCATTAACCATTGAGGAATTAATCTACAGGCGTTTTCAGTGAAATTCGCCCTATCAGGGTAAACATCCAAATAGGCTCCAAACAAAAAAGCCCGTGATGGTCGATTGACCAAATTTGGGGAGCCATGAGGGGCACAAGAGAGAATCATTTTGTCAGAGTTTCATTGAAATACACAAAGAAACCTAGTACGCACAAGCTAAGAAATATGGAATTATTTCCAGTTCGCTAAAACGCTTTTCTGTGAGTTTGAAACTCTTTTGCTACCTAGTGATTCAGCTTTGAGATACTTGAACCAGGAGAGAAGCACAGTGTGCTCTTGTGAACTAAAGTGTTTTTCTGCGTTTTTAAAGTTCTAGCATTAACAATTAAGAATTAAAATCACAGGCGTTTTCAGGCATTTTTTCGCCTAATCACGGGGTAAACATCCAATAGACTGTAAACAAAACACCCTTGATAGTGGGATGACCAAACTTGGAGAGCCTTGATGGGCAATGAGAGAATCATTTTTCAGAGTTTCATTGAAATACACAAAGAAACCTCGTGCCCAGAAGCTAAGAAACATGGAATTATTTCCAGTTCGCTAAAACGCTTTTCTGTGAGTTTGAAACTCTTTTGCTACCTAGTGATTCAGCTTTGAGATACTTGAACCAGGACAGAAGCACAGTGTGCTCTTGTGATCGGAAGTGCTTTTCTGCATTTTCAAAGTTCTAGCATAAACCATTGAGGAATTAAACTAACAGTCGTTTTCAGTGAAGTTCGCCTAATCAGGGTAAACATCGAATAGGCTCTAAAAAAAAACCCGTGATGGTGGATCGACTAAACACGGGGGAGCCATGAGGGCACAAGAGAGAATCATTTTGTCAGAGTTTCATTGAAATACACAAAGAAACCTAGTACCCCACAGAGCTAAGAAACATGGAATTATTTCCTCGTTGCTAAAATGCTTTTTCTGTGAGTTGTGAACTCTTTTGCAACCTAAGATTCAGCTTTGAGCTACTTGAACCAGGATTAAGCACAGTGTGCTCGTGTGAACTAAAGTGTTGTTCGGGCTTTTTTCAAAGTGGAAGCATAAACCATTTAAGAATTGGAACTAACAGATGTTTTAGTCATTTTCGCCTAATCAGTGTCAACATCCAATAGCTGTAAACAAAACACCCTTGATTGTTGGATGACCAAACTTGGGGAGCCAAGAAGAGCTCATGAGAGAAACATTTTTTCAGAGTTTCATTGAAATACACAAAAAAACCTAGTACCCAAGAGCTAAGAAACATGGCAATTATTTCCAGTTTCGCTAAAACGCTTTTCTGTGAGTTTGAAACTCTTTTGCTACCTAGTGATTCAGCTTTGAGATACTTGAACCAACGAAAGAAGAACAGTGTGCGTTTGTGATCTAAAGTGCTTTTCTGCATTTCCAAAGTTCTAGCATTAACCATTGAGGAATTAATCTACAGGCGTTTTCAGTGAAATTCGCCAAATCAGGGTAAACATCCAATAGGCTCAAACAAAAAAGCCGTGATGGTCGATTGACCAAATTTGGGGAGCCATGAGGGGCACAAGAGATAATCATTTTGTCAGAGTTTCATTGAAATACACAAAGAAACCTAGTACCCACAAGCTAAGGAAATATGGAATTATTTCCAGTTGGCTAAAACGCTTTTCTGTGAGTTTGAAACTCTTTTGCTACCTAGTGATTCAGCTTTGAGATACTTGAACCAGGACAGAAGCACAGTGTGCTCTTGTGATCTAAAGTGTTTTTCTGCATTTCCAAAGTTCTAGCATTAACCATTAAGAATTAAAATCACAGGCGTTTTTCAGTGCATTTTCGCCTAATCAGGGTAAACATCCAATAGGCTGTAAACAAAAACCCGTGATGGTGGATGACCAAACTTGGGGAGCCTTGAGGGGCACAAGAGAGAATCATTTTTTCAGAGTTTCATTGAAATACACAAAGAAACCTAGTACCCACAAGCTAAGAAACATGGAATTATTTCCAGTTGGCTAAAACGCTTTTTCTGTGAGTTTGAAACTCTTTTGCTACCTAGTGATTCAGCTTTGAGATACTTGAACCAGGAGAGAAGCACAGTGTGCTCTTGTGAACTAAAGTGTTGTTCTGCGTTTTTAAAGTTCTAGCATTAACCATTAAGAATTAAACTCACAGGCGTTTTCAGGATTTTCGCCTAATCAGGGTAAACATCCAATAGACTGTAAACAAAAAACCCTTGATGGTGGATGACCAAACTTGGGGAGCCTTGAGGGGCACATGAGAGAATCATTTTTCAGAGTTTCATTGAAATACACAAAGAAACCTAGTGCCCAGAAGCTAAGAAACATGGAATTATTTCCAGTTGGCTAAAATGCTTTTCTGTGAGTTTGAAACTCTTTTGCTACCTAGTGATTCAGCTTTGAGATACTTGAACCAGGAGAGAAGCACAGTGTGCTCTTGTGAACTAAAGTGTTGTTCTGCATTTTTAAAGTTCTAGCATTAACCATTTAAGAATTAAACTCACAGGCGTTTTCAGGCATTTTCGCCTAATCAGGGTAAACATCCAATAGACTGTAAACAAAACACCCTTAATGGTGGGATGACCAAACTTGGGGAGCCGTGAGGGGCACATGAGAGAATCATTTTTTCAGAGTTTCATTGAAATACACAAAGAAACCTAGTACCCAGGAGCTAAGAAACATGGAATTATTTCCAGTTCGCTAAAACGCTTTTCTGTGAGTTTGAAACACTTTTGCTACCTAGTGATTCAGCTTTGAGATACTTGAACCACGACAGAAGCACAGTGTGCTCTTGTGATCTGAAGTGCTTTTGTGCATTTCCAAAGTTCTAGCATTAACCATTGAGGAATTAAAACTACAGGCGTTTTCAGTAAATTCGCCAAATCAGGGTAAACATCCAATAGGCTCTAAAAAAAAAACCGTGATTGGTGGATTGACCAAAATTTGGGGAGCCATGAGGGGCACAAGAGAGAATCATTTTGTCAGAGTTTCATTGAAATACACAAAGAAACCTAGTACCCACAAGCTAAGAAACATGGAATTATTTCCAGTTGGCTAAAACGCTTTTCTGTGAGTTTGAAACTCTTTTGCTACCTAGTGATTCAGCTTTGAGATACTTGAACCAGGACAGAAGAACAGTGTGTTCTTGTGATCTGAAGTGTTTTCTGCATTTTCAAAGTTCTAGCATTAACCATTGAGGAATTAAATCTACAGGCGTTTTCAGTGAAATTCGCCTAATCAGGGTAAACATCCAATAGGCTCTAAACAAAAAAGCCGTGATGGTGGATTGACCAAATTTGGGGAGCCATGAGGGGCACAAGAGAGAATCATTTTGTCAGAGTTCATTGAAATACACAAAGAAACCTAGTACCCACAAGCTAAGAAATATGGAATTATTTCCAGTTGGCAAAAACGCTTTTCTGTGAGTTTGAAACTCTTTTGCTGCCTAGTGATTCAGCTTTGAGATACTTGAACCAGGAGAGAAGCACAGTGTGCTCTTATGAACTAAAGAAGTGCTTTTCTGCGTTTTTTTAAAGTTCTAGCATTAACCATTTAAGAATAAAACTCACAGGCGTTTTCAGTGCATTTTCGCCTAATCAGGGTAAACATCCAATAGACTGTAAAAAAAACACCCTTGATGGTGGGATGACCAAACTTGGGGAGCCTTGAGGGGCACATGAGAGAATCATTTTTGTCAGAGTTTCATTGAAATACACAAGAAACCTAGTGCCCAGAAGCTAAGAAACATGGAATTATTTCCAGTTGGCTAAAATGCTTTTCTGTGAGTTTGAAACTCTTTTGCTACCTAGTGATTCAGCTTTGAGATACTTGAACCAGGAGAGAAGCACAGTGTGCTCTTGTGAACTAAAGTGTTGTTCTGCATTTTTAAAGTTCTAGCATTAACCATTTAAGAATTAAAATCACAGGCGTTTTCAGGCATTTTCGCCTAATCAGGGTAAACATCCAATAGACTGTAAAAAAACACGTTTGATGGTGGATGACCAAACTTGGGGAGCCTTGAGGGGCACATGAGAGAATCATTTTTTCAGAGTTTCATTGAAATACACAAAGAAACCTAGTGCCCAGAAGCTAAGAAACATGGAATTATTTCCAGTTGGCTAAAATGCTTTTCTGTGAGTTTGAAACTCTTTTGCTACCTAGTGATTCAGCTTTGAGATACTTGAACCAGGACAGAAGCACAGTGTGCTCTTGTGATCGGAAGTGCTTTTCTGCATTTCCAAAGTTCTAGCATTAACCATTGAGGAATTAAACTACAGGCGTTTTCAGTGAAGTTCGCCTAATCAGTGTAAACATCCAATAGGCTCTAAACACAAAACCCGTGATGGTGGATGGACTAAATTTGGGGAGCCATGAGGGGCACAAGAGAGAATCATTTTGTCAGAGTTTCATTGAAATACACAAAGAAACCTAGTACCCACAAGCTAAGAAACATGGAATTATTTCCAGTTGGCTAAAAAGCTTTTCTGTGAGTTTGAAACTCTTTTGCTACCTAGTGATTCAGCTTTGAGATACTTGAACCAGGACAGAAGCACAGTGTGCTCTTGTGATATGAAGTGCTTTTGTGTATTTCCAAAGTTCTAGCATTAACCATTGAGGAATTAAACTACAGGCGTTTTCAGTGAATTCGCCTAATCAGTGTAAACATCCAATAGGCTCTAAACACAAAAAACCCGTGATGGTGTATCGACTAAATTTGGGGAGCCATGAGGGGCACAAGGAGAGAATCATTTTTTCAGAGTTTCATTGAAATACACAAAGAAACCTAGTACCCACAAGCTAAGAAACATGGAATTATTTCCAGTTGGCTAAAATGCTTTTCTGTGAGTTTGAAACTCTTTTGCTACCTAGAGATTCAGCTTTGAGATACTTGAACCAGGAGAGAAGCACAGTGTGCTCTTGTGAACTAAAGTGTTGTTCTGCGTTTTTAAAGTTCTAGCATTAACCATTTAAGAATTAAACTCACAGGCGTTTTCAGGAATTTTCGCCTAATCAGGGTAAACATCCAATAGACTGTAAACAAAACACCCTTGATGGTGGGATGACCAAACTTGGGGAGTCTTGAGGAGCACATGACAAAATCATTTTTTCAGAGTTTCATTGAAATACACAAAGAAACCTAGTGCCCAGAAGCTAAGAAACATGGAATTATTTCCAGTTGGCTAAATCACTTTTCTGTGAGTTTGAAACTCTTTTGCTACCTAGTGATTCAGCTTTGAGATACTTGAACCAGGACAGAAGCACAGTGTGCTCTTCTGAACTAAAGTGTTGTTCTGCGTTTTTAAAGTAAAAGCATTAACCATTTAAGAATTAAACTCACAGGCGTTTTCAGGCATTTTCGCCTAATCAGGGTAAACATCCAATAGACTGTAAACAAAACACCATTAATGGTGGGATGTCCAAACTTGGTGAGCATGGAGGGGCACATGAGAGAGTAATTTTTTCAGAGTTTCATTGAAATACACAAAGAAATCTAATGCCCAGAAGCTAAGAAACATGGAATTATTTCCAGTTTGCTAAAACGCTTTTCTGTGAGTTTGAAACTCTTTTGTTCCCTAGTGATTCAGCTTTGAGATACTTGAACCAGGACAGAAGCACAGTGTGCTCTTGTGATCTGAAGTGGTTTTTCTGCATTTTCAAAGTTCTAGCATTAACCATTGAGGAATTAATCTACAGGCCTTTTCAGTGAAATTCGCCAAATCAGGGTAAACATCCAATAGGCTCTAAACAAAAAAGCCGTGATTGTGGATTGACCAAATTTAAGGAGCCATGAGGGGCACAAGAGAGAATCATTTTGTCAGAGTTCATTGAAATACACTAAAAAACCTAGTACCCACAAGCTGTGAAATATGGAATTATTTGAGTTGGCTAAAACGCTTTTCTGTGAGTTTGAAAATCTTTTGCTACCTAGTGATTCAGCTTTGAGATACTTGAACCAGGAGAGAAGCACAGTGTGCTCTTGTGAACTAAAGTGTTGTTCTGCGTTTTTAAAGTTCTAGCATTAACCATTTAAGAATTAAACTCACAGGCGTTTTCAGGCATTTTCGCCTAATCAGGGTAAACATACAATAGGCTGTAAACAAAACACCCTTTATGGTGGGATGACCAAACTTGGGGAGCCTTGAGAGGCACATGAGAGAATCATTTTTTCAGAGTTTCATTGAAATACACAAAGAAACCTAGTGCCCAGAAGCAAAGAAACATGGAATTATTTCCAGTTCGCAAAAACGCTTTTCTGTGAGTTTGAAACTCTTTTGCTACATAGTGATTCAGCTTTGAGATACTTGAACCAAGAAAGAAGAACAGTGTGCGTTTGTGATCTGAAGTGCTTTTCTGCATTCCATAGTTCTAGCATTAACCATTGAGGAATAAAACTACAGGCGTTTTCAGTGAAATTCGCCAAAGCAGGGTAAACATCCAATAGGCTCTAAACAAAAAAAACGTGATGGTGGATTGACCAAATTTGGGGAGCCATGAGGGGCACAGGAGTGAATCATTTTGTCAGAGTTTCATTGAAATACACAAAGAAACCTAGTACCCACAAGCTAAGAAACATGGAATTATTTCCAGTTGGCTAAAATGCTTTTCTGTGGGTTTGAAACTCTTTTGCTACCTAGTGATTCAGCTTTGAGATACTTGAACCAGGAGAGAAGCACAGTGTGCTCTTGTGAACTAAAGTGTTTGTTCTGCATTTTTAAAGTTCTAGCATTAACCATTTAAGAATTAAAAACACAGGCGTTTTCAGGCATTTTCGCCTAATCAGGGTAAACATCCAATAGACTGTAAACAAAACACCTTTGATGGTGGGATGACCAAACTTGGGGAGCCTTGAGGGGCACATGAGAGAATCATTTTTTCAGAATTTCATTGAAATACACAAAGAAACCTAGTGCCCAGAAGCTAAGAAACATCCAGTTCGAACTTTTCTGTGAGTTTGAAATTTCCAGTGATTGAGCTTTGAGATACTTGAACCAGGACAGAAGCAAATCGGAAGTGCTTTTCTTTTCTTCTAGCATTAACCATTGAGGAATTAAACTACAGGCGTTTTTGAAACTCAGTGTTTTGCTACCCGTAGACTAAATTTGATTCAAGAGAGCATTTTGGCAGAGTTTACTTGAACCATGGACAGAAGCACAGTTTGAAACTCTTTTGCTCTAGTGATTCAGTGATGAACCAGGGAAGCACAGTGTGCTCTTGTGATATGAAGTGCTTTTCTGCATTTCCAAAGTTCTAGCATTAACCATTGAGGAATTAAACTTCAGGCGTTTTCAGTGATATTCGCCTAATCAGGGTAAACATCCAATAGGTTCTAAACAAAAAACCCGTGATGCTGGGATGACCAAATTTGGGGAGCCATGAGGGGCACAAGAGAGAATCATTTTGTCAGAGATTCATTGAAATACACAAAGAATCCTAGCACCCAGAAGCTAAGAAACATGGAATTATTTCCAGTTGGCTAAATCGCTTTTCTGTGAGTTTGAAACTCTTTTGCTACCTAGTGATTCAGCTTTGAGATACTTGAACCAGGACAGAAGCACAGTGTGCTCCTGTGATCTAAAAGCTTTTCTGCATTTTCAAAGTTCTAGCATTAACCAGTGAAGAATTGAACTACAGGCGTTTTCAGGAAATTCGCCTAATCAGGGTAAATATCCAATATGCGATAAACAAAAAACCTGTGATGGTGGATGGACTAAATTTGGGGAGCCACGAGGGGCACAAGAGACAATCATTTTGTCAGAGTTTCATTGAAATACACAAAGAAACCTAGTACCCACAAGCTAAGAAACATGGAATTATTTCCAGTGGGCTAAAATGCTTTTCTGTGAGTTTGAAACTCTTTTGCTACCTAGAGATTCAGCTTTGAGATACTTGAACCAGGAGAGAAGCACAGTGTGCTCTTGTGAACTAAAGTGTTGCTCTGCGTTTTTAAAGTTCTAGCAATAACCATTTAAGAATTAAACTCACAGGCGTTTTCAAGCATTTTCGCCTAATCAGGGTAAACATCCAATAGGCTGTAAACAAAACACCCTTGACGGTGGGATGAACAATCTTGGGAAGCCTTGATAGGCACATGAGAGAATCATTTTTTCAGATTTTCATATAAATACACAAAGAAACCTAGTACCCAGAAGCTAAGAAACATGGAATTATTTCCAGTTGGCTAAATCGCTTTTCTGTCAGATTGAAACTCTTTTGCTACCTAGTGATTCAGCTTTGAGATACTTGAACCAGGACAGAAGCACAGTGTGCTCTTGTGATATGAAGTGCTTTTCTGCATTTTCAAAGTTCTAGCTTTAACCATTGAGGAATTAAACTTCAGACGTTTTCAGTGAAATTCGCCTAATCAGGTAAACATCCAATAGGTTCTAAACAAAAAAACCCGTGATGCTGGGATGACCAAATTTGGGGAGCCATGAGGGGCACAAGACAGAATTATTTTGTCAGAGATTCATTGAAATACACAAAGAAACCTAGCACCCAGAAGCTAAGAAACATGGAATTATTTCCAGTTGGCTAAATCGCTTTTCTGTGAGTTTGAAACTCTTTTGCTACCTAGTGATTCAGCTTTGAGATACTTGAACCAGGACAGAAGCACAGTGTGCTCTTGTGATCTGAAATGCTTTTCTGCATTTTCAAAGTTCTAGCATTAACCATTGAGGAATTGAACTACAGGCGTTTTCAGGAAATTCGCCTAATCAGGGTAAACATCCAATAGGCTAAACAAAAAACCCGTGATGGTGGATGACAAATTTGGGGAGCCTTGATGAGGGGCACATGAGAGAATCATTTTTGTCAGATTTTCATATGAAATACACAAAGAAACCTAGTACCCAGAAGCTAAGAAACATGGAATTATTTCCAGTTGGCTAAAATGCTTTTCTGTCAGTTTGAAACTCTTTTGCTACCTAGAGATTCAGCTTTGAGATACTTGAACCAGGAGAGAAGTACTGTGTGCTCTTGTGATCTAAAGTGTTTTTCTGCATTTTCAAAGTTCTAGCTTTAACCATTGAGGAATTAAACTCAGAGGCGTTTTCAGTGAAATTCGCCTAATCAGGGTAAACATCCAATAGGCTCTAAACAAAAAACCCGTGATGGTGGGATGAACAAATTTGGGGAGCCATGAGGGGCACATGAGAGAATCATTTTTTCAGATTTTCATTGAAATACACAAAGAAACCTAGTACCCAGAAGCTAAGAAACATGGAATTATTTCCAGTTGGCTAAATCGCTTTTCTGTGAGTTTGAAACTCTTTTGCTACCTAGTGATTCAGCTTTGAGATACTTGAACCAGGACAGAAGCACAGTGTGCTGTTGTGATCTGAAATGCTTTTCTGCAAGTTCTAGCATTAACCATTGAGGCATTGAACTTTTCAGGAAATTCGCCTAATCAGGGTAAATATCCAATAAGCTCTTGATGGTGGACGACATTTGGGGAGCCATGAGGGGCACAAGAGGAATCATTTTGTCAAGTTTCATTGAAATACACAAAGAAACCTAGTACCCACAAGCTAAGAAACGAATTATTTCAGTTGCTAAAATGCTTTTCGTTTGAAACTCTTTTGCTACCTAGAGATTCAGCTTTGAGAAACTTGAACCAGGAGAGAAGCATAGTGTGCTCTTGTGAACTAAAGTGTTTTTCTGCATTTTTAAAGTTCTAGCATTAACCAAAAAACTCACAGGCGTTTTCAAGCATTTTCGCCTAATCAGGGAAAACATCCACCTGTAAAAAAAACACCCTTGAGGGTGGGGACCAAACTTGGGGAGCCTTGATAGGCACAATGAGAGAATCATTTTTTCAGAGTTTCATTGAAATACACAAAGAAACCTAGTACCCAGAATCTAAGAAACATCGAATTATTTCCAGTTGGCTAAATCGCTTATCTGTCAGTTTGAAACTCTTTTGCTATCTAGTGATTCAGCTTTGAGATACTTGCACCAGGACAGAAGCACAGTGTGCTCTTGTGATATGAAATGCTTTTCTGCATTTTCAAAGTTCTAGCATTAACCATTGAGGAATTAAACTTCAGGCGTTTTCAGGAAATTCGCCTAATCAGGGTAAACATCCAATAGGTTCTAAACAAAAAACCCGTGATGCTGGGATCGACCAAATTTGGGGAGCCATGAGGGGCACAAGAGAGAATCATTTTGTCAGAGATTCATTGAAATACACAAAGAAACCTAGCACCCAGAAGCTAAGAAACATGGAAATATTTCCAGTTGGTTAAATCGCTTTTCTGTGAGTTTGAAACTCTTTTGCTACCTAGTGATTCAGCTTTGAGATACTTGAACCAGGAGAGAAGCACAGTGTGCTCTTGTGAACTAAAGTGTTGTTCTGCATTTTTAAAATTCTAGCATTAACCATTTAAGAATTAAACTCACAGTCCTTTTCAGGTATCTTCGCCTAATCAGGGTAAACATCCAATAGACTGTAAACAAAAGACCCTTGATGGTGGAATGACCAAACATTGGGGATCCTTGAGGGGCACATGAGAGAATCATTTCTTCAGAGTTTCATTGAAATACACAAGGAAACCTAGTGCCCAGAAGCTAAGAAACATGGAATTATTTCCAGTTCTTTAAAACGCTTTTCTGTGAGTTTAAAACTCTTTTGTTACCTACTGATTCAGCTTTGACATAATTGAACCAGGAATGAAGCAGAGTGTGCTCTTGTGATCTGAAGTTCTTTTCTGCATTTTCACAGTTCTAGCATTAACCATTGAGGAATTAAACTACAGGCGTTTTCAGTGAAATTCGCCTAATCAGGGTAAACATCCAATAGGCTCTATACAAAAAACCCGTGATGGTGGATTGACCAAATTTGGGGAGCCATGAGGGCACAGAGAGAATCATTTTGTCAGAGTTTCATTGAAATACACAAAGAAACCTAGCACCCACAAGCTAAGAAACATGGAAATATTTCCAGTTGGTTAAATCGCTTTTCTGTGAGTTTGAAACTCTTTTGCTACCTAGTGATTCAGCTTTGAGATACTTGAACCAGGAGAGAAGCACAGTGTGCTCTTGTGAACTAAAGTGTTGTTCTGCGTTTTTAAAATTCTAGCATTAACCATTTAAGAATTAAACTCACAGTCGTTTTCAGGTATTTCGCCTAATCAGGGTAAACATCCAATAGACTGTAAACAAAAGACCCTTGATGGTGGAATGACCAAACATTGGGAGCCTTGAGGGGCACATGAGAGAATCATTTCTTCAGAGTTTCATTGAAATACACAAGGAAACCTAGTGCCCAGAAGGTAAGAAACATGGAATTATTTCAGTTCTTTAAAACGCTTTTCTGTGAGTTTAAAACTCTTTTGTTACCTACTGATTCAGCTTTGACATAATTGAACCAGGAATGAAGCAGAGTGTGCTCTTGTGATCTGAAGTTCTTTTCTGCATTTTCACAGTTCTAGCATTAACCATTGAGGAATTAAACTACAGGCGTTTTCAGTGAAATTCGCCTAATCAGGGTAAACATCCAATAGGCTCTATACAAAAAACCCGTGATGGTGGATTGACCAAATTTGGGAGCCATGAGGGGCACAGAGAGAATCATTTTGTCAGAGTTTCATTGAAATACACAAAGAAACCTAGTACCCCCCCCAAGCTAAGAAACATGGAATTATTTCCAGTTGGCTAAAACGCTTTTCTGTGAGTTTGAAACTCTTTTGCTACCTAGTGATTCAGCTTTGAGATACTTGAACCAGGAGAGAAGCACAGTGTGCTCTTGTGAACTAAAGTGTTGTTCTGCGTTTTTAAAATTCTAGCATTAACCATTTAAGAATTAAACTCACAGTCCTTTTCAGGTATCTTCGCCTAATCAGGGTAAACATCCAATAGACTGTAAACAAAAGACCCTTGATGGTGGAATGACCAAACATTGGGAGCCTTGAGGGGCACATGAGAGAATCATTTCTTCAGAGTTTCATTGAAATACACAAGGAAACCTAGTGCCCAGAAGGTAAGAAACATGGAATTATTTCCAGTTCTTTAAAACGCTTTTCTGTGAGTTTAAAACTCTTTTGTTACCTACTGATTCAGCTTTGACATAATTGAACCAGGAATGAAGCAGAGTGTGCTCTTGTGATCTGAAGTTCTTTTCTGCATTTTCACAGTTCTAGCATTAACCATTGAGGAATTAAACTACAGGCGTTTTCAGTGAAATTCGCCTAATCAGGGTAAACATCCAATAGGCTCTATACAAAAAACCCGTGATGGTGGATTGACCAAATTTGGAGAGCCATGAGGGGCACAGAGAGAATCATTTTGTCAGAGTTTCATTGAAATACACAAAGAAACCTAGTACCCCCAAGCTAAGAAACATGGAATTATTTCCAGTTGGCTAAAACGCTTTTCTGTGAGTTTGAAACTCTTTTGCTACCTAGTGATTCAGCTTTGAGATACTTGATCCAGGAGAGAAGCACAGTGTGCTCTTGTGAACTAAAGTGTTGTTCTGCGTTTTTAAAGTTCTAGCAGTAACCATTTAAGAATTAAACTCAGAGGCGTTTTCAGGCGTTTTCGCCTAATCAGGGTAAACATCCAATAGACTGTAAAAAACACCCTTGATGATGGGATGACCAAACTTGAGGAGCCTTGAGGGGCACATGAGAGAATCATTTCTTCAGAGTTTCATTGAAATACGCAAAGAAACCTAGTGCCCAGAAGCTAAGAAACATGGAATTATTTTCAGTTCGCTAAAACGCTTTTCTGTGATTTTGAAATTCTTTTGTTACCTAGTGATTCAGCTTTGAGATACTTGAACCAGGAAAGAAGCACAGTGTGCTCTTGTGATCTGAAGTGCTGTTCTGCATTTTCAAATTTCTAGCATTAACCATTGAGGAAATAAACTAACAGGCGTTTTCAGTGAAATTCGCCTAGTCAGGGTAAACATCCAATAGGCTCTAAACAAAAAAACCCGTGATGGTGAGATGAACAAATTTGGGGAGCCATGAGAGACACGAGAGAGAATCATTTTGTCAGAGTTTCATTGAAATACACAAAGAAACCTAGTACCCAGAAGCTAAGAAACAGGGAATTATTTCCAGTTGGCTAAATCGCTTTTCTGTGAGTTTTAAACTCTTTTGCAACCTAGTGATTCAGCTTTGAGATACTTGAACCAGGAAAGAAGCACAGTGTGCTCTTGTGAACTAAAGGGTTTTTTTCTGCGTTTTTTAAGTTCTAGCATTAACCATTTAAGAATTAAACTCACAGGCGTTTTCAGGCATTTTCGCCTAATCAGGGTAAACATCCAATAGACTGTAAACAAAACACCTTTGATGGTGGGATGACCAAACTTGGGGAGCTTGGAGGGGCACATGAGAGAATCATTTCTTCAGAGTTTCATTGAAATACACAAAGAAACCTAGTGCCCAGAAGCTAGAGAAACATGGAATTATTTCCAGTTCGCTAAAACGCTTTTCTTTGAGTTTGAAACTCTTTTGTTACCTAGTGATTCAGTTTGAGATACTTGAACCAGGACAGAAGCACAGTGTGCTCTTGTGATATGAAGTGCTTTTCTGCATTTTCAAAGTTCTAGCTTTAACCATTGAGGAATTAAACTTCAGGCGTTTTCAGGAAATTCGCATAATCAGGGTAAACATCCAATAGGTTCTAAACAAAAAACCCGTGATGCTGGGATGACCAAATTTGGGGAGCCATGAGGGGCACAAGAGAGAATCATTTTGTCAGAGTTTCATTGAAATACACAAAGAAACCTAGCACCCAGAAGCTAAGAAACATGGAAATATTTCCAGTTGGTTAAATCGCTTTTCTGTGAGTTTGAAACTCTTTTGCTACCTAGTGATTCAGCTTTGAGATACTTGAACCAGGACAGAAGCACAGTGTGCTCTTGTGATCTGAAATGCTTTTCTGCATTTTCAAAGTTCTAGCATTAACCATTGAGGAATTGAACTACAGGAGTTTTCAGGAAATTTGCCTAATCAGGGTAAATATCCAATAAGCTCTAAACAAAAAACCCGTGATGGTGGATCTACTAAATTTGGGGAGCCATGAGGGGCACAAGAGAGAATCATTTTGTCAGAGTTTCATTGAAATACACAAAGAAATCTAGTACCCACAAGCTAAGATACATGGAATTATTTCCAGTGGGCTAAAATGCTTTTCTGTGAGATTGAAACTCTTTTGCTACCTAGAGATTCAGCTTTGAGATACTTGAACCAGGAGAGAAGCATAGTGTGCTCTTGTGAACTAAAGTGTTTTTCTGCATTTTTAAAGTTCTAGCATTAACCATTTAAGAATTAAACTCACAGGCGTTTTCAAGCATTTTCGCCTAATCAGGGTAAACATCCAATAGGCTGTAAAAAAAAACACCCTTGAGGGTGGGATGACCAAACTTGGGGAGCCTTGATAGGCACATGAGAGAATCATTTTTTCAGAGTTTCATTGAAATACACAAAGAAACCTAGTACCCAGAATCTAAGAAACATGGAATTATTTCCAGTTGGCTAAATCGCTTATCTGTCAGTTTGAAACTCTTTTGCTATCTAGTGATTCAGCTTTGAGATACTTGCACCAGGACAGAAGCACAGTGTGCTCTTGTGATATGAAGTGCTTTTCTGCATTTTCAAAGTTCTAGCTTTAACCATTGAGGAATTAAACTTCAGGCGTTTTCAGGGAAATTCGCATAATCAGGGTAAACATCCAATAGGTTCTAAACAAAAAACCCGTGATGCTGGGATGACCAAATTTGGGGAGCCATGAGGGGCACAAGAGAGAATCATTTTGTCAGAGATTCATTGAAATACACAAAGAAACCTAGCACCCAGAAGCTAAGAAACATGGAAATATTTCCAGTTGGTTAAATCGCTTTTCTGTGAGTTTGAAACTCTTTTGCTACCTAGTGATTCAGCTTTGAGATACTTGAACCAGGACAGAAGCACAGTGTGCTCTTGTGATCTGAAATGCTTTTCTGCATTTTCAAAGTTCTAGCATTAACCATTGAGGAATTGAACTACAGGAGTTTTCAGGAAATTTGCCTAATCAGGGTAAATATCCAATAAGCTCTAAACAAAAAACCCGTGATGGTGGATCTACTAAATTTGGGGAGCCATGAGGGGCACAAGAGAGAATCATTTTGTCAGAGTTTCATTGAAATACACAAAGAAACCTAGTACCCACAAGCTAAGATACATGGAATTATTTCCAGTGGGATAAAATGCTTTTCTGTGAGATTGAAACTCTTTTGCTACCTAGAGATTCAGCTTTGAGATACTTGAACCAGGAGAGAAGCACAGTGTGCTCTTGTGAACTAAAGTGTTGTTCTGCGTTTTTAAAGTTCTAGCATTAACCTTTAAGAATTAAACTCACAGGCGTTTTCAACCTTTTCGCCTAATCAGGGTAAACATCCAATAGGCTGTAAACAAAACACCCTTGATGGTGGGATGAACAAACTTGGGGAGCCTTGATAGGCACATGAGAGAATCATTTTTTCAGAGTTTCATATAAATACACAAAGAAACCTAGTACCCAGAAGCTAAGAAACATGGAATTATTTCCAGTTGGCTAAATCGCTTTTCTGTCAGTTTGAAACTCTTTTGCTACCTAGTGATTCAGCTTTGAGATACTTGAACCAGGACAGAAGCACAGTGTGCTCTTGTGATCTGAAGTTCTTTTCTGCATTTTCAAATTCTAGCATTAACCATTGAGGAATTAAACTACAGGCGTTTTCAGTGAAATTCGCCTAATCAGGGTAAACATCCAATAGGCTCTAAACATAAAACCCGGGATGGTGGATTGACCAAATTTGGGGAGCCATGAGGCACACAAGAGAGAATCGTTTTGTCAGAGTTTCATTGAAATACACAAAGAAACCTACTACCCACAAGCTAAGAAACATGGAATTATTTCCAATTGGCTAAAACGCTTTTCTGTGAGTTTGAAACCCTTTTGCTACCTAGTGATTCAGCTTTGAGATACTTGAACCAGGACAGAAGCACAGTGTGCTCTTGTGAACTAAAGTGATGTTCTGCGTTTTTAAAGTTCCAGCATTAACCATTTAAGAATTAAACTCACAGGCGTTTTCAGGCATTTTCGCCTAATCAGGGTAAACATCCAATAGACTGTAAACAAAACACCCTTGATGGTGGGATGACCAACCTTGGGGAGCATTGAGGGGCACATGAGAGAATCATTTTTTCAGAGTTTCATTGAAATACACAAAGAAACCTAGTGCCCAGAAGCTAAGAAACATGGAATTATTTCCAGTTCGCTAAAACGCTTTTCTTTGAGTTTGAAACTCTTTTGTTACCTAGTGATTCAGTTTGAGATACTTGAACCAGGAAAGAAGCACAGTGTGCTCTTGTGATATGAAGTGCTTTTCTGCATTTTCAAAGTTCTAGCATTAACCATTGAGGAATTAAACTACAGGCATTTTCAGTGAAATTCGCCTAATCAGGGTAAACATCCAATAGGCTCTAAACAAAAAACCCGTGATGGTGAGATGAACAAATTTGGGGAGCCATGAGAGACACGAGAGAGAATCATTTTGTCAGAGTTTCATTGAAATACACAAAGAAACCTAGTACCCAGAAGCTAAGAAACAGGGAATTATTTCCAGTTGGCTAAAACGCTTTTCTGTGAGTTTGAAACTCTTTTGCTACCTAGTGATTCAGCTTTGAGATACTTGAACCAGGAGAGAAGCACAGTGTGCTCTTGTGAACTAAAGTGTTGTTCTGCGTTTTTAAAATTCTAGCATTAACCATTTAAGAATTAAACTCACAGTCCTTTTCAGGTATCTTCGCCTAATCAGGGTAAACATCCAATAGACTGTAAACAAAAGACCCTTGATGGTGGAATGACCAAACTTTGGGAGCCTTGAGGGGCACATGAGATAATCATTTCTTAAGAGTTTCATTGAAATACACAAGGAAACCTAGGTGCCCAGAAGCTAAGAAACATGGAATTATTTCCAGTTCTTTAAAACGCTTTTCTGTGAGTTTAAAACTCTTTTGTTACCTACTGATTCAGCTTTGAGATAATTGAACCAGGAAAGAAGCAGAGTGTGCTCTTGTGATCTGAAGTTCTTTTCTGCATTTTCACAGTTCTAGCATTAACCATTGAGGAATTAAACTACAGGCGTTTTCAGTGAAATTCGCCTAATCAGGGTAAACATCCAATAGGCTCTATACAAAAAACCCGTGATGGTGGATTGACCAAATTTGGAGAGCCATGAGGGGCACAAGAGAGAATCATTTTGTCAGAGTTTCATTGAAATACACAAAGAAACCTAGTACCCCCAAGCCAAGAAACATGGAATTATTTCCAGTTGGCTAAAACGCTTTTCTGTGAGTTTGAAACTCTTTTGCTACCTAGTGATTCAGCTTTGAGATACTTGATCCAGGAGAGAAGCACAGTGTGCTCTTGTGAACTAAAGTGTTGTTCTGCGTTTTTAAAGTTCTAGCAGTAACCATTTAAGAATTAAACTCAGAGGCGTTTTCAGGCATTTTCGCCTAATCAGGGTAAAACATCCAATAGACTGTAACAAAACACCCTTGATGATGGGATGACCAAACTTGAGGAGCCTTGAGGGCACATGAGAGAAACATTTCTTCAGAGTTTCATTGAAATACGCAAAGAAACCTAGTGCCCAGAAGCTAAGAAACATGGAATTATTTTCAGTTCGCTAAAACGCTTTTCTGTGATTTTGAAATTCTTTTGTTACCTAGTGATTCAGCTTTGAGATACTTGAACCAGGAAAGAAGCACAGTGTGCTCTTGTGATCTGAAGTGCTGTTCTGCATTTTCAAATTTCTAGCATTAACCATTGAGGAAATAAACTAACAGGCGTTTTCAGTGAAATTCGCCTAGTCAGGGTAAACATCCAATAGGCTCTAAACAAAAAAACCCGTGATGGTGAGATGAACAAATTTGGGGAGCCATGAGAGACACTAGAGAGAATCATTTTGTCAGAGTTTCATTGAAATACACAAAGAAACCTAGTACCCAGAAGCTAAGAAACAGGGAATTATTTCCAGTTGGCTAAATCGCTTTTCTGTGAGTTTTAAACTCTTTTGCTACCTAGTGATTCAGCTTTGAGATACTTGAACCAGGAAAGAAGCACAGTGTGCTCTTGTGAACTAAAGGGTTTTTCTGCGTTTTTTTAAGTTCTAGCATTACCATTTAAGAATTAAACTCACAGGCGTTTTCAGGCATTTTCGCCTAATCAGGGTAAACATCCAATAGACTGTAAACAAAACACCCTTGATGGTGGGATGACAAACTTGGGGAGCTTGGAGGGGCACATGAGAGAATCATTTCTTCAGAGTTTCATTGAAATACACAAAGAAACCTAGTGCCCAGAAGCTAAGAAACATGGAATTATTTCCAGTTGGCTAAAACGCTTTTCTTTGAGTTTGAAACTCTTTTGTTACCTACTGATTCAGCTTTGAGATACTTGAACCAGGAAAGAAGCACAGTGTGCTCTTGTGATATGAAGTGCTTTTCTGCATTTTCAAAGTTCTAGCATTAACCATTGAGGAATTAAACTACAGGCGTTTTCAGTGAAATTCGCCTAATCAGGGTAAACATCCAATAGGCTCTAAACAAAAAACCCGTGATGGTGGGATGACCAAATTTGGGGAGCCATGAGGGGCACATGAGATAATAATAATTTTTTCAGATTTTCATTGAAATACACAAAGAAACGTAGTACCCAGAACCTAAGAAACATGGAATTATTTCCAGTTGGCTAAATCGCTTTTCTGTGAGTTTGAAACTCTTTTGCTACCTAGTGATTCAGCTTTGAGATACTTGAACCAGGACAGAAGCACAGTGTGCTCTTGTGATCTGAAAGTGTTTTCTGCGTTTTTCAAAGTTCCTAGCATTAACCATTGAGAATTAAACTACAGGCGTTTTCAGGAAATTTTCGCCTAATCAGGGTAAATATCCAATAAGCTCTAAACAAAAAACCCGTGATGGTGAATGACCTAAACTTGGGGAGCCATGAGGGCACAAGAGAGAATCATTTTTGTCAGAGTTTCATTGAAATACACAAAGAAACCTAGTACCCAGAAGCTAAGAAACAGGGAATTATTTCCAGTTGGCTAAAAATGCTTTTCTGTGAGTTTGAAACTCTTTTGCTACCTAGTGATTCAGCTTTGAGATACTTGAACCAGGAGAGAAGCACAGTGTGCTCTTGTGAACTAAAGTGTTGTTCTGCGTTTTTAAAGTTTAGCATTAACCATTTAAGAATTAAACTCACAGGCGTTTTCAAGCATTTTTCGCCTAATCAGGGTAAACATCCAATAGGCTGTAAACAAAACACCCTTGATGGTGGGATGACCAAACTTGGGGAGCCTTGAGGGGCACATGAGAGAATCATTTTTTCAGAGTTTCATTGAAATACACAAAGAAACCTAGTACCCAGAAGCTAAGAAACATGGAATTATTTTCAGTTGGCTAAAACGCTTTTCTGTGAGTTTGAAACTCTTTTGCTACCTAGTGATTCAGCTTTGAGATACTTGAACCAGGACAGAAGCACAGTGTGCTCTTGTGATCTGAAGTGCTTTTCTGCATTTTCAAAGTTCTAGCATTAACCATTGAGGAATAAACTACAGGCATTTTCAGTGAAATTCGCCTAATCAGGGTAAACATCCAATAGGCTCTAAACAAAAAACCCGTGCTGGTGGATTGACCAAATTTGGGGAGCCATGAGGGGCACAAGAGAGAATCATTTTGTCAGAGTTTCATTGAAATACACAAAGAAACCTAGTACCCCCAAGCTAAGAAACATGGAATTATTTCCAGTTGGCTAAAACGCTTTTCTGTGAGTTTGAAACTCTTTTGCTACCTAGTGATTCAGCTTTGAGATACTTGAACCAGGAGAGAAGCACAGTGTGCTCTTGTGAACTAAAGTGTTTTTCTGCGTTTTTAAAGTTCTAGCAGTAACCATTTAAGAATTAAACTCACAGGCGTTTTCAGGCATTTTCGCCTAATCAGGGTAAACATCCAATAGACTGTAAACAAAAATACCCTTGATGGTGGAATGACCAAATTTGGGGAGCCTTGAGGGGCACATGAGAGAATCATTTTCTTCAGAGTTTCATTGAAATACACAAAGAAACCTAGTGCCCAGAAGCTAAGAAACATGGAATTATTTTCCAGTTCGCTAAAACGCTTTTCTGTGATTTTGAAACTCTTTTGTTACCTAGTGATTCAGCTTTGAGATACTTGAACCAGGAAAGAAGCACAGTGTGCTCTTGTGATCTGAAGTTCTGTTCTGCATTTTCAAAGTTCTAGCATTAACCATTGAGGAAATAAACTAACAGGCGTTTTCAGTGAAATTCGCCTATCAGGGTAAACATCCAATAGGCTCTAAACAAAAAACCCGTGATGGTGAGATGAACAAATTTGGGGAGCCATGAGAGACACGAGAGAGAATCATTTTGTCAGAGTTTCATTGAAATACACAAAGAAACCTAGTACCCAGAAGCTAAGAAACAGGGAATTATTTCCAGTTGGCTAAATCGCTTTTCTGTGAGTTTGAAACTCTTTTGCTACCTAGTGATTCAGCTTTGAGATACTTGAACCAGGAAAGAAGCACAGTGTGCTCTTGTGAACTAAAGTGTTTTTCTGCGTTTTTTAAGTTCTAGCATTAACCATTTAAGAATTAAACTCACAGGCGTTTTCAGTGCATTTTCGCCTAATCAGGGTAAACATCCAATAGACTGTAAACAAAACACCCTTGATGGTGGGATGACCAAACTTGGGGAGCTTGGAGGGGCACATGAGAGAATCATTTCTTCAGAGTTTCATTGAAATACACAAAGAAACCTAGTGCCCAGAAGCTAAGAAACATGGAATTATTTCCAGTTCGCTAAAACGCTTTTCTTTGAGTTTGAAACTCTTTTGTTACCTAGTGATTCAGCTTTGAGATACTTGAACCAGAAAGAAGCACAGTGTGCTCTTGTGATATGAAGTGCTTTTCTGCATTTTCAAAGTTCTAGCATTAACCATTGAGGAATTAAACTACAGGCGTTTTTCAGTGAAATTCGCCTAATCAGGGTAAACATCCAATAGGCTCTAAACAAAAAACCCGTGATGGTGGGATGACCAAATTTGGGGAGCCATGAGGGGCACATGAGATAATAATTTTTTCAGATTTTCATTGAAATACACAAAGAAACGTAGTACCCAGAACCTAAGAAACATGGAATTATTTCCAGTTGGCTAAATCGCTTTTCTGTGAGTTTGAAACTCTTTTGCTACCTCTGATTCAGATTTGAGATACTTGAACCAGGACAGAAGAACAGTGTGCTCTTGTGAACTAAAGTGTTGCTCTGCGTTTTTTAAAGTTCCAGCATTAACCATTTAAGAATTAAACTCACAGGCGTTTTCAGGCATTTTCGCCTAATCAGGGTAAACATCCAATAGACTATAAAACAAAACACCCTTGATGGTGGGATGACCAAACTTGGGAATTCTTGAGGAGCACATGAGAGAATCATTTTTTCTGAATTTCATTGAAATACACAAAGAAACCTAGTGCCCAGAAGCTAAGAAACAGGGAATTATTTCCAGTTGGCTAAATCGCTTTTCTGTGAGTTTGAAACTCTTTTGCTACCTAGTGATTCAGCTTTGAGATACTTGAACCAGGAGAGAAGCACAGTGTGCTCTTGTGTACTAAAGTGTTTTTTCTGCATTTTTAAAGTATTAGCATTAACCATTTAAGAATTACACTCACAGGCGTTTTCAGGCATTTTCGCCTAATCAGGGTAAACATCCAATAGACTGTAAACAAAACACCCTTGATGGTGGATGACCAAACTTGGGGAGCCTTGAGGGGCACATGAGAGAATCATTTTTTCAGAGTTTCATTGAAATACACAAAGAAACCTAGTGCCCAGAAGCTAAGAAACATGGAATTGTTTCACTTCGCTAAAACGCTTTTCTGTGAGTTTGAAACTCTTTTGTTACCTAGTGATTCAGCTTTGAGATACTTGAACCAGGACAGGAGCACAGTGTGCTCTTGTGATCTGAAGTGCTTTTATGCATTTTCAAAGTTCTAGCATTAACCATTGAGGAATTAACCTACAGGCGTTTTCAGTGAAATTCGCCTAATCAGGGTAAACATCCAATAGGCTCTAAACAAAAAACCCGTGATGGTGGGATTGACCACATTTGGGGAGCCATGAGGGGCACAAGAGAGAATCATTTTGTCAGAGTTTCATTGAAATACACAAAGAAACCTAGTACCCACAAGCTAAGAAACATGGAATTATTTCCAGTTGGCTAAAACGCTTTTCTGTGAGTTTGAAACTCTTTTTTTACCTAGTGATTCAGCTTTGAGATACTTGAACCAGGACAGAAGCACAGTGTGCTCTTGTGAACTAAAGTGTTTTCTGCGTTTTTCAAAGTTCTAGCATTAACCATTTAAGAATTAAACCTCAGGCGTTTTCAGTGCATTTTCGCCTAATCAGGGTAAACATCCAATAGGCTGTAATCAAAAAACCCTTGATGGTGGATTGACCAAATTTGGGGAGCCATGAGGGGCACAAGAGAGAATCATTTTTTCAGAGTTTCATTGAAATACACAAAGAAACCTAGTACCCACAAGCTAAGAAACATGGAATTATTTCCAGTTGGCTAAAACGCTTTTCTGTGAGTTTGAAACTCTTTTGCTACCTAGTGATTCAGCTTTGAGATACTTGAACCAGGAGAGAAGCACAGTGTGCTCTTGTGAACTAAAGTGTTGTTCTGCGTTTTTAAAAATTCTAGCATTAACCATTTAAGAAATAAAACTCAGAGGCGTTTTCAGGAATTTTCGCCTAATCAGGGTAAACATCCAATAGACTGTAAACAAAAGACCCTTGATGGTGGATGACCAAACTTGGGGAGCCTTGAGGGGCACATGAGAGAATCATTTTTCAGAGTTTCATTGAAATACACAAAGAAACCTAGTGCCCAGAAGCTAAGAAACATGGAATTATTTCCAGTTGGCTAAAACGCTTTTCTGTGAGTTTAAAACTCTTTTGTTACCTAGTGATTCAGCTTTGAGATACTTGAACCAGGAAAGAAGCACAGTGTGCTCTTGTGATCTGAAGTGCTTTTCTGCATTTTCAAATTTCTAGCATTAACCATTGAGAATTAAACTACAGGCGTTTTCAGTGAAATTCGCCTAATCAGGGTAAACATCCAATAGGCTCTAAACAAAAAACCCGTGATGGTGGATTGACCAAATTTGGGAGCCATGAGGGGCACAAGAGAGAATCATTTTGTCAGAGTTTCATTGAAATACACAAAGAAACCTAGTACCCCCAAGCTAAGAAACATGGAATTATTTCCAGTTGGCTAAAACGCTTTTCTGTGAGTTTGAAACTCTTTTGCTACCTAGTGATTCAGCTTTGAGATACTTGAACCAGGAGAGAAGCACAGTGTGCTCTTGTGAACTAAAGTGTTGTTTTCTGCGTTTTTAAAGTTCTAGCATTAACCATTTAAGAATTAAACTCACAGGCGTTTTCAGTATTTTCGCCTAATCAGGGTAAACATCCAATAGACTGTAAACAAAACACCCTTGATGGTGGGATGACCAAACTTGGGGAGCCTTGAGGGGCACATGAGAGAATCATTTTTTCAGAGTTTCATTGAAATACACAAAGAAACCTAGTGCCCAGAAGCTAAGAAACATGGAATTATTTCCAGTTCGCTAAAACGCTTTTCTGTGAGTTTGAAACTCTTTTGTTACCTAGTGATTCAGCTTTGAGATACTTGAACCAGGAAAGAAGCACAGTGTGCTCTTGTGATCTGAAGTGCTTTTCTGCATTTTCAAAGTTCTAGCATTAACCATTGAGGAATTAAACTACAGGCGTTTTCAGTGAAATTCGCCTAATCAGGGTAAACATCCAATAGGCTCTAAACAAAAAACCCGTGATGGTGGGATGACCAAATTTGGGCGAGCCATGAGGGGCACACAAGAGAGAATCATTTTGTCAGAGTTTCATTGAAATACACAAAGAAACCTAGTACCCACAAGCTAAGAAACATGGAATTATTTCCAGTTGGCTAAATCGCTTTTCTGTGAGTTTGAAACTCTTTTGCTACCTAGTGATTCAGCTTTGAGATACTTGAACCAGGAGAGAAGCACAGTGTGCTCTTGTGAACTAAAGTGTTGTTCTGCGTTTTTAAAGTTCTAGCATTAACCATTTAAGAATTAAAAACTCACAGGCGTTTTCAGGCATTTTCGCCTAATCAGGGTAAACATCCAATAGACTGTAAACAAAACACCCTTGATGGTGGGATGACCAAACTTGGGGAGCCTTGAGGGGCACATGAGAGAATCATTTTTTCAGAGTTTCATTGAAATACACAAAGAAACCTAGTGCCCAGAAGCTAAGAAACATGGAATTATTTCACTTCGCTAAAACGCTTTTCTGTGATTTTGAAACTCTTTTGTTACCTAGTGATTCAGCTTTGAGATACTTGAACCAGGACAGAAGCACAGTGTGCTCTTGTGATCTGAAGTGCTTTTCTGCATTTTCAAATTTCTAGCATTAACCATTGAGGAATTAAAACCTACAGGCGTTTTCAGTGAAATTCGCCTAATCAGGGTAAACATCCAATAGGCTCTAAACAAAAAACCCGTGATGGTGGATTGACCAAATTTGGGGAGCCATGAGGGGCACAAGAGAGAATCATTTTGTCAGAGTTTCATTGAAATACACAAAGAAACCTAGTACCCAGAAGCTAAGAAACATGGAATTATTTCCAGTTGGCTAAATCGCTTTTCTGTGAGTTTGAAACTCTTTTGCTACCTAGTGATTCAGCTTTGAGATACTTGAACCAGGAGAGAAGCACAGTGTGCTCTTGTGAACTAAAGTGTTGTTCTGCGTTTTTAAAGTTCTAGCATTAACCATTTAAGAATTAAACTCACAGGCGTTTTCAGGCATTTTCGCCTAATCAGGGTAAACATCCAATAGACTGTAAACAAAACACCCTTGATGATGGGATGACCAAACTTGGGGAGCCTTGAGGGGCACATGAGAGAATCATTTCTTCAGAGTTTCATTGAAATACACAAAGAAACCTAGTGCCCAGAAGCTAAGAAACATGGAATTATTTTCAGTTCGCTAAAACGCTTTTCTGTGAGTTTGAAACTCTTTTGTTACCTAGTGATTCAGCTTTGAGATACTTGAACCAGGAAAGAAGCACAGTGTGCTCTTGTGATCTGAAGTGCTTTTCTGCATTTTCAAATTTTCTAGCATTAACCATTGAGGAATTTAAACTAACAGGCGTTTTCAGTGAAATTCGCCTAATCAGGGTAAACATCCAATAGGCTCTAAACAAAAAACCCGTGATGGTGAGATGACCAAATTTGGGGAGCCATGAGGACACAAGAGAGAATCATTTTGTCAGAGTTTCATTGAAATACACAAAGAACCTAGTACCCAGAAGCTAAGAAACAGGGAATTTTTTCCAGTTGGCTAAATCGCTTTTCTGTGAGTTTTAAACTCTTTTGCAACCTAGTGATTCAGCTTTGAGATACTTGAACCAGGAAAGAAGCACAGTGTGCTCTTGTGAACTAAAGGTTTTTCTGCGTTTTTTAAAGTTCTAGCATTAACCATTTAAGAATTAAACTCACAGGCGTTTTCAGGCATTTTCGCCTAATCAGGGTAAACATCCAATAGACTGTAAACAAAACACCCTTGATGGTGGGATGACCAAATTTGGGGAGCCTTGGAGGGGCACATGAGAGAATCATTTCTTCAGAGTTTCATTGAAATACACAAAGAAAACTAGTGCCCAGAAGCTAAGAAACATGGAATTATTTCCAGTTCGCTAAAACGCTTTTCTGTGAGTTTGAAACTCTTTTGTTACCTAGTGATTCAGTTTGAGATACTTGAACCAGGAAAGAAGCACTGTGTGCTCTTGTGATCTGAAGTGCTTTTCTGCATTTTCAAAGTTCTAGCATTAACCATTGAGGAATTAAACTACAGGCGTTTTGAGTGAAATTCGCCTAATCAGGGTAAACATCCAATAGGCTCTAAACAAAAAAACCCGTGATGGTGGGGATGACCAAATTTGGGGAGCCAGGAGGGGCACATGAGATAATAATTTTTTCAGATTTTCATTGAAATACACAAAAAACGTAGTACCCAGAACCTAAGAAACATGGAATTATTTCCAGTTGGCTAAATCGCTTTTCTGTGAGTTTGAAACTCCTTTTGCTACCTCTGATTCAGATTTGAGATACTTGAACCAGGACAGAAGAACAGTGTGCTCTTGTGAACTAAAGTGTTGTTCTGCGTTTTTAAAGTTCCAGCATTAACCATTTAAGAATTAAACTCCACAGGCGTTTTCAGGCATTTTCGCCTAATCAGGGTAAACATCCAATAGACTGTAAACAAAACACCCTTGATGGTGGGATGACCAAACTTGGGGAGACTTGAGGGGCACATGAGAGAATCATTTTTTCAGAGTTTCATTGAAATACACAAAGAAACCTAGTGCACAGAAGCTAAGAAACATGGAATTGTTTCACTTCGCTAAAACGCTTTTCTGTGAGTTTGAAACTCTTTTGTTACCTAGTGATTCAGCTTTGAGATACTTGAACCAGGACAGAAGCACAGTGTGCTCTTGTGATCTGAAGTGCTTTTATGCATTTTCAAAGTTCTAGCATTAACCATTGAGGAATTAACCTACAGGCGTTTTCAGTGAAATTCGCCTAATCAGGGTAAACATCCAATAGGCTCTAAACAAAAAACCCGTGCTGGTGGATTGACCACATTTGGGGAGCCATGAGGGGCACAAGAGAGAATCATTTTGTCAGAGTTTCATTGAAATACACAAAGGAACCTAGTACCCCCACAAGCTAAGAAACATCTAATTATTTACAGTTGGCTAAAACGCTTTTCTGTGAGTTTGAATCTCTTTTTTTACCTAGTGATTCAGCTTTGAGATACTTGAACCAGGACAGGAGCACAGTGTGCTCTTGTGATCTGAAGTGCTTTTCTGCATTTTCAAAGTTCTAGCATTAACCATTGAGTAATTAACCTACAGGCGTTTTCAGTGAAATTCGCCTAATCAGGGTAAACATCCAATAGGCTCTAATCAAAAAACCCGTGCTGGTGGATTGACCATATTTGGGGAGCCATGAGGGGCACAAGAGAGAATCATTTTGTCAGAGTTTCATTGAAATACACAAAGAAACCTAGTACCCACAAGCTAAGGAACATGGAATTATTTCCAGTTGGCTAAAACGCTTTTCTGTGAGTTTGAAACTCTTTTGCTACCTAGTGATTCAGCTTTGAGATACTTGAACCAGGAGAGAAGCACAGTGTGCTCTTGTGAACTAAAGTGTTGTTCTGCGTTTTTAAAATTCTAGCATTAACCATTTAAGAATTAAACTCACAGGCCTTTTCAGGTATTTTCGCCTAATCAGGTAAACATCCAATAGACTGTAAACAAAAGACCCTTGATGGATGGAATGACCAAACTTTGGGAGCCTTGAGGGGCACATGAGAGAATCATTTCTTCAGAGTTTCATTGAAATACACATGGAAACCTAGTGCCCAGAAGCTAAGAAACATGGAATTATTTCCAGTTCTTTAAAACGCTTTTCTGTGAGTTTAAAACTCTTTTGTTACCTACTGATTCAGCTTTGAGATACTTGAACCAGGAAAGAAGCAGAGTGTGCTCTTGTGATCTGAAGTTCTTTTCTGCATTTTCACAGTTCTAGCATTAACCTTTGAGGAATTAAACTACAGGCGTTTTCAGTGAAATTCGCCTAATCAGGGTAAACATCCAATAGGCTCTATACAAAAAACCCGTGATGGTGGATTGACCAAATTTGGAGAGCCATGAGGGGCACAAGAGAGAATCATTTTGTCAGAGTTTCATTGAAATACACAAAGAAACCTAGTACCCACAAGCTAAGAAACATGGAATTATTTCCAGTTGGCTAAAACGCTTTTCTGTGAGTTTGAAACTCTTTTGCTACCTAGTGATTCAGCTTTGAGATACTTGATCCAGGAGAGAAGCACAGTGTGCTCTTGTGAACTAAAGTGTTGTTCTGCGTTTTTAAAGTTCTAGCAGTAACCATTTAAGAATTAAACTCAGAGGCGTTTTCAGGCATTTTCGCCTAATCAGGGTAAACATCCAATAGACTGTAACAAAACACCCTTGATGATGGGATGACCAAACTTGAGGAGCCTTGAGGGGCACATGAGAGAATCATTTCTTCAGAGTTTCATTGAAATACGCAAAGAAACCTAGTGCCCAGAAGCTAAGAAACATGGAATTATTTTCAGTTCGCTAAAACGCTTTTCTGTGATTTTGAAATTCTTTTGTTACCTAGTGATTCAGCTTTGAGATACTTGAACCAGGAAAGATGCACAGTGTGCTCTTGTGATCTGAAGTGCTGTTCTGCATTTTCAAATTTCTAGCATTAACCATTGAGGAAATAAACTAACAGGCGTTTTCAGTGAAATTCGTCCTGTCAGGGTAAACATCCAATAGGCTCTAAACAAAATACCTGTGATGGTGAGATGAACAAATTTGGGGAGCCATGAGAGACACAAGAGAGAATCATTTTGTCAGAGTTTCATTGAAATACACAAAGAAACCTAGTACCCAGAAGCTAAGAAACAGGGAATTATTTCCAGTTGGCTAAATCGCTTTTCTGTGAGTTTGAAACTCTTTTGCTACCTAGTGATTCAGCTTTGAGATACTTGAACCAGGACAGAAGCACAGTGTGCTCTTGTGAACTAAAGTGTTGTTTCTGCGTTTTTTTAAGTTCTAGCATTAACCATTTAAGAATTAAACTTACAGGCGTTTTCAGGCATTTTCGCCTAATCAGGGTAAACATCCAATAGACTGTAAACAAAACACCCTTGATGGTGGGATGACCAAACTTGGGGAGCTTGGAGGGGCACATGAGAGAATCATTTCTTCAGAGTTTCATTGAAATACACAAAGAAACCTAGTGCCCAGAAGCTAAGAAACTTGGAATTATTTCCAGTTCGCTAAAACGCTTTTCTTTGAGTTTGAAACTCTTTTGTTACCTAGTGATTCAGCTTTGAGATACTTGAACCAGGAAAGAAGCACAGTGTGCTCTTGTGATCTGAAGTGCTTTTCTGCATTTTCAAAGTTCTAGCATTAACCATTGAGGAATTAAACTACAGGCGTTTCCAGTGAAATTCGCCTAGTCAGGGTAAACATCCAATAGGCTCTAAACAAAAAACCCGTGATGGTGGGATGACCAAATTTGGGGAGCCATGAGGGGCACATGAGATAATAATTTTTTCAGATTTTCATTGAAATACACAAAGAAACGTAGTACCCAGAACCTAAGAAACATGGAATTATTTCCAGTTGGCTAAATCGCTTTTCTGTGAGTTTGAAACTCTTTTGCTACCTCTGATTCAGCTTTGAGATACTTGAACCAGGACGGAAGCACAGTGTGCTCTTGTGAACTAAAGTGTTGTTCTGCGTTTTTAAAGTTCCAGCATTAACCATTTAAGAATTAAACTCACAGGCGTTTTCAGGCATTTTCGCCTAATCAGAGTAAACATCCAATAGACTGTAAACAAAACACCCTTGATGGTGGGATGACCAAACTTTGGGAGCCTTGAGGAGCACATGAGAGAATCATTTTTTCTGAATTTCATTGAAATACACAAAGAAACCTAGTGCCCAGAAGCTAAGAAACATGGAATTATTTCCAGTTGGCTAAATCGCTTTTCTGTGAGTTTGAAACTCTTTTGCTACCTAGTGATTCAGCTTTGAGATACTTGAACCAGGAGAGAAGCACAGTGTGCTCTTGTGTACTAAAGTGTTGTTCTGCGTTTTTAAAGTATTAGCATTAACCATTTAAGAATTACACTCACAGGCGTTTTCAGGCATTTTCGCCTAATCAGGGTAAACATCCAATAGACTGTAAACAAAACACCCTTGATGGTGGGATGACCAAACTTGGGGAGCCTTGAGGGGCACATGAGAGAATCATTTTTTCAGAGTTTCATTGAAATACACAAAGAAAAGAAACTAAGTGGAATTTTTTCCAGCTAAAAGCTTTTCTGTGAGTTTGAAACTCTTTTGCTAGTGATTCACACTTGAACCAGGAGAGAAGCACAGTGTGCTCTTTTCTAAAGTGTTTTTCTGCTTCTAGCTAAAACGTTTTCAGGCATTTTCTCAGGGTAAACATCCAATAGAGTTTGAAACTCAGAGTTTTTTTTGCCCAGAAGCTAGAAACATGAATTGTTTCAGTTCAGCTTTTCTTGAGTTTGAAATACTTGATTCAGCTTTGAGATACTTGAACCAGGAGCACAGTGTGCTCTTGTGATCTGAAGTGCTTTTATGCATTTTCAAAGTTCTAGCATTAACCATTGAGTAATTAACCTACAGGCATTTTCAGTGAAATTCGCCTAATCAGGGTAAACATCCAATAGGCTCTAATCAAAAAACCCGTGCTGGTGGATTGACCATATTTGGGGAGCCATGAGGGGCACAAGAGAGAATCATTTTGTCAGAGTTTCATTGAAATACACAAAGAAACCTAGTACCCACAAGCTAAGAAACATGGAATTATTTCCAGTTGGCTAAAACGCTTTTCTGTGAGTTTGAAACTCTTTTGCTACCTAGTGATTCAGCTTTGAGATACTTGAACCAGGAGAGAAGCACAGTGTGCTCTTGTGAACTAAAGTGTTGTTCTGCGTTTTTGAAATTCTAGCATTAACCATTTAAGAATTAAACTCACAGGCCTTTTCAGGTATTTTCGCCTAATCAAGGTAAACATCCAATAGACTGTAAACAAAAGACCCTTGATGGTGGAATGACAAAACTTTGGGAGCCTTGAGGGGCACATGAGAGAATCATTTCTTCAGAGTTTCATTGAAATACACATGGAAACCTAGTGCCCAGAAGCTAAGAAACATGGAATTATTTCCAGTTCTTTAAAACGCTTTTCTGTGAGTTTAAAACTCTTTTGTTACCTACTGATTCAGCTTTGAGATACTTGAACCAGGAAAGAAGCAGAGTGTGCTCTTGTGATCTGAAGTTCTTTTCTGCATTTTCACAGTTCTTGTATTAACCATTGAGGAATTAAACTACAGGCGTTTTCAGTGAAATTCGCCTAATCAGGGTCAAACATCCAATAGGCTCTATACAAAAAAACCCGTGATGGTGGATTGACCAAATTTGGAGAGCCAGGAGGGGCACAAGAGAGAATCATTTTGTCAGAGTTTCATTGAAATACACAAAGAAACCTAGTACCCACAAGCTAAGAAACATGGAATTATTTCCAGTTGGCTAAAATGCTTTTCTGTGAGTTTGAAACTCTTTTGCTACCTAGTGATTCAGCTTTGAGATACTTGATCCAGGAGAGAAGCACAGTGTGCTCTTGTGAACTAAAGTGTTGTTCTGCGTTTTTAAAGTTCTAGCAGTAACCATTTAAGAATTAAACTCAGAGGCGTTTTCAGGCATTTTCGCCTAATCAGGGTAAACATCCAATAGACTGTAACAAAACACCCTTGATGATGGGATGACCAAACTTGAGGAGCCTTGAGGGGCACATGAGAGAATCATTTCTTCAGAGTTTCATTGAAATACGCAAAGAAACCTAGTGCCCAGAAGCTAAGAAACATGGAATTATTTTCAGTTCGCTAAAACGCTTTTCTGTGATTTTGAAATTCTTTTGTTACCTAGTGATTCAGCTTTGAGATACTTGAACCAGGAAAGAAGCACAGTGTGCTCTTGTGATCTGAAGTGCTGTTCTGCATTTTCAAATTTCTAGCATTAACCATTGAGGAATTAAACTAACAGGCGTTTTCAGTGAAATTCGCCTAGTCAGGGTAAACATCCAATAGGCTCTAAACAAAAAACCCGTGATGGTGAGATGAACAAATTTGGGGAGCCATGAGAGACACGAGAGAGAATCATTTTGTCAGAGTTTCATTGAAATACACAAAGAAACCTAGTACCCAGAAGCTAAGAAACAGGGAATTATTTCCAGTTGGCTAAAATCGCTTTTCTGTGAGTTTGAAAACTCTTTTGCTACCTAGTGATTCAGCTTTGAGATACTTGAACCAGGAAAGAAGCACAGTGTGCTCTTGTGAACTAAAGTGTTTTTCTGCGTTTTTTAAGTTCTAGCATTAACCATTTAAGAATTAAACTCACAGGCGTTTTCAGGCATTTTCGCCTAATCAGGGTAAACATCCAATAGACTGTAAACAAAACACCCTTGATGGTGGGATGACCAAACTTGGGGAGCTTGGAGGGGCACATGAGAGAATCATTTCTTCAGAGTTTCATGGAAATACACAAAGAAACCTAGTGCCCAGAAGCTAAGAAACATGGAATTATTTCCAGTTCGCTAAAACGCTTTTCTTTGAGTTTGAAACTCTTTTGTTACCTAGTGATTCAGCTTTGAGATACTTGAACCAGGAAAGAAGCACAGTGTGCTCTTGTGATCTGAAGTGCTTTTCTGCATTTTCAAAGTTCTAGCATTAACCATTGAGGATTTAAACTAACAGGCGTATTCAGTGAAATTCGCCTAATCAGGGTAAACATCCAATAGGCTCTAAACAAAAAACCCGTGATGGTGAGATGACCAAATTTGGGGAGCCATGACGGACACAAGAGCGAATCATTTTTTTCAGAGTTTCATTGAAATACAAATAGAAACCTAGTACCCAGAAGCTAAGAAACATGGAATTATTTCCAGTTGGCTAAAACGCTTTTTTCTGTGAGTTTGAAACTCTTTTGCTACCTAGTGATTCAGCTTTGAGATACTTGAACCAGGACAGAAGCACAGTGTGCTCTTGTGAATATGAAGTGCTTGGTCTGGTTTTCAAAGTTCTAGCATTAACCATTGAGGAATTAACTCACAGGCGTTTTCATTGAAATTTTCGCCTAATCAGGGTAAACATCCAATAGGCTCTAAACAAAAACCCCTGATGGTGGGATGACCAAAATTGGGGAGCCATGAGGGGCACATGAGAGAATCATTTTTTCAGAGTTTCATTGAAATACACAAAGAAACCTAGTGCCAGAAGCTAAGAAACATGGAATTATTTCCAGTTTGCTAAAACGCTTTTCTGTGAGTTTGAAACTCTTTTGCTACCTAGTGATTCAGCTTTGAGATACTTGAACCAGGACAGAAGCACAGTGTGCTGTTGTGATCTGAAGTGCTTTTCTGCATTTTCAAAGTTCTAGCATTAACCATTGAAGAATTAAACTACAGGCATTTTTTCAGTGAAATTCGCCTAATCAGGGTAAACATCCAATAGGCTCTAAACAAAAAAACCCGTGATGGTGGATTGACCAAATTTGGGAGCCATGAGGGGCACAAGAGAGAATCATTTTGTCAGAGTTTCATTGAAATACACAAAGAAACCTAGTACCCAGAAGCTAAGAAACATGGAATTATTTCCAGTTGGCTAAAACGCTTTTCTGTGAGTTTTGAAACTCTTTTGCTACCTAGTGATTTCAGCTTTGAGATACTTGAACCAGGAGAGAAGCACAGTGTGCTCTTGTGAACTAAAGTGTTGTTCTGCGTTTTTAAAATTCTAGCATTAACCATTTAAGAATTAAACTCACAGGCGTTTTCAGGGCATTTTCGCCTAATCAGGGTAAACATCCAATAGACTGTAAACAAAACACCCTTGATGGTGGGTATGACCAAACTTGGGAGCCTTGAGGGGCATATGAGAGAATCATTTCTTCAGAGGTTTCATTGAAATACACAAAGAAACCTAGTGCCCAGAAGCTAAGAAACATGGAATTATTTCCAGTTCTCTAAAACGCTTCTCTGTGAGTTTGAAACTCTTTTGTTACCTAGTGATTCAGCTTTGAGATACTGTGAACCAGGAAAGAAGCAGAGTGTGCTCTCTTGTGATCTGAAGTTCTTTTCTGCATTTTCAAAGTTCTAGCATTAACCATTGAGGAATTAAACTACAGGCGTTTTCAGTGAAATTCGCCTAATCAGGGTAAACATCCAATAGGCTCTAAACAAAAAACAAGTGATGGTGGATTGACCAAATTTGGGGAGCCATGAGGGGCACAAGAGAGAATCATTTTGTCAGAGTTTCATTGAAATACACAAAGAAACCTAGTAACCCAGAAACTAAGAAACATGGAATTATTTCCAGTTGGCTAAAACGCTTTTCTGTGAGTTTGAAACTCTTTTGCTACCTAGTGATTCAGCTTTGAGATACTTGAACCAGGAGAGAAGCACAGTGTGCTCTTGTGAACTAAAGTGTTGTTCTGCGTTTTTAAAATTCCAGCATTAACCATTTAAGAATTAAACTCACAGGCGTTTTCAGGCATTTTTCGCGTAATCAGGGTAAACATCCAATAGACTGTAAACAAAACACCCTTGATGGTGGGATGACCAAACTTGGGGATTCTTGAGGAGCACATGAGAGAATCATTTTTTCAGAGTTTCATTGAAATACACAAAGAAACCTAGTGCCCAGAAGCTAAGAAACATGGAATTTGTTTCCAGTTGGCTAAAACGCTTTTCTGTGAGTTTGAAACTCTTTTGCTACCTAGTGATTCAGCTTTGAGATACTTGAACCAGGACAGGAGCACAGTGTGCTCTTGTGATCTGAAGTGCTTTTATGCATTTTCAAAGTTCTACTAGCATTAACCATTTAAGGAATTAACTACAGGCGTTTTCAGTGAAATTCGCCTAATCAGGGTAAACATCCAATAGGCTCTAAACAAAAAACCCGTGCTGGTGGATTGACCACATTTGGGGAGCCATGAGGGGCACAAGAGAGAATCATTTTGTCAGAGTTTCATTGAAATACACAAAGAAACCTAGTACCCACAAGCTAAGAAACATGGAATTATTTCCAGTTGGCTAAAACGCTTTTTTCTGTGAGTTTGAAACTCTTTTGCTACCTAGTGATTCAGCTTTGAGATACTTGAACCAGGGAGAGAAGCACAGTGTGCTCTTGTGAACTAAAGTGTTGTTCTGCGTTTTTCAAATTCTAGCATTAACCATTTAAGAATTAAACTCACAGGCGTTTTCAGGTATTTTCGCCTAATCAGGGTAAACATCCAATAGACTGTAAACAAAACACCCTTGATGGTGGAATGACCAAACTTTGGGAGCCTTGAGGGGCACATGAGAGAATCATTTCTTCAGAGTTTCATTGAAATACACAAGGAAAACCTAGTGCCCAGAAGCTAAGAAACATGGAATTATTTCCAGTTCTTTAAAACGCTTTTCTGTGAGTTTAAAACTCTTTTGTTACCTAGTGATTCAGCTTTGAGATACTTGAACCAGGAAAGAAGCAGAGTGTGTGCTCTTGTGATCTGAAGTTCTTTTCTGCATTTTCACAGTTCTTGCATTAACCATTGAGGAATTAAACTACAGGCGTTTTCAGTGAAATTCGCCTAATCAGGGTAAAACATCCAATAGGCTCTATACAAAAAACCCGTGATGGTGGCATTGACCAAATTTGGAGAACCATGAGGGGCACAAGAGAGAATCATTTTGTCAGAGTTTCATTGAAATACACAAAGAAACCTAAGTACCCACAAGCTAAGAAACATGGAATTATTTCCAGTTGGCTAAAATGCTTTTCTGTGAGTTTGAAACTCTTTTGCTAACCTAGTGGATTCAGCTTTGAGATACTTGATCCAGGAGAGAAGCACAGTGTGCTCTTGTGAACTAAAGTGTTGTTCTGCGTTTTTAAAGTTCTAGCAGTAACCATTTAAGAATTAAACTCAGAGGCGTTTTCAGGCATTTTCGCCTAATCAGGGTAAACATCCAATAGACTGTAACAAAAACACCCTTGATGATGGGATGACCAAACTTGAGGAGCCTTGAGGGGCACATGAGAGAATCATTTCATTCAGAGTTTCATTGAAATACGCAAAGAAACCTAGTGCCCAGAAGCTAAGAAACATGGAATTATTTTCAGTTCGCTAAAACGCTTTTCTGTGATTTTGAAATTCTTTTGTTACCTAGTGATTCAGCTTTGAGATACTTGAACCAGGAAAGAAGCACAGTGTGCTCTTGTGATCTGAAGTGCTGTTCTGCATTTTCAAATTTCTAGCATTAACCATTGAGGAATTAAACTAAGCAGGCGTTTTTCAGTGAAATTCGCATAGTCAGGGTAAACATCCAATAGGCTCTAAACAAAAAAACCGTGATGGTGAGATGACCAATTTGGGGAGCCATGAGAGACACGAGAGAGAATCATTTTTGTCAGAGTTTCATTGAAATTACACAAAGAAACCTAGGTACCCAGAACCTAAGAAACAGGGAATTATTTCCAGTTGGCTAAATCGCTTTTCTGTGAGTTTTGAAACTCTTTTGCTACCTAGTGATTCAGCTTTGAGATACTTGAACCAGGAAAGAAGCCACAGTGTGCTCTTGTGAACTAAAGTGTTTTTTCTGGCGTTTTTAAAGTTCTAGCACTTAACCATTTAAGAATTAAACTCACAGGCGTTTTCAGGCATTTTCGCCTAATCAGGGTAAAACATTCCAATAGACTGTAAACAAAACACCCTTGATGGTGGGAATGATGACCAAACTTGGGGAGCCTTGGAGGGGACATGAGAGAATTCATTTCTTCAGAGTTTCCATTGAAATACACAAAAGAAACCTAGGTGCCCCAGAAGCTAAGAAACATGGATTATTTCCAGTTCGCTAAAACGCTTTTCTTTGAGTGTTGAAAACTCTTTTGTTAACCTAGTGATTCAGCTTTGAGATACTTGAACCAGGAAAGAAGCACAGTGTGCTCTTGTGATCTGAAGTTCTTTTCTGCATTTTCACCAGTTCTAGCATTAACCATTGAGGATTTAAAAAACAGGCGTTTTCAGTGAATTCGCCTAATCAGGGTTAAACATCCAATAGGCTCTAAACAACAAAAACACTCCGTTATGGTGAGATGACCAAATTTGGGGAGCCATGGAGGGACACATCGAGAGCGAATCATTTTTTCAGATTTTCATTGAAATACACAAAGAAAACCGTAGTACCAGAAGCATAAGTGTAGTTCGCCTGAAAGCGCATGGTTTCCCGCTAGGGGCTAAAGAAGTCGAGGGAGAAGTTTTGAGACGACCTGGACAACCAAACAGCTCTTT
>JAKELJ010000037.1:179812-234682 GCA_025594165.1 Tamias sibiricus | reverse complement strand
TGATATGCTATACAATTTGGCTCGTCACCAAAAGGCTTGTTGCCTTAAAGCCGCAACATCTCCTCACAATTGGACGGCTGTTAGTCATCATACACAGTCGATCCTAAAGGGCTCCATTGGATGGCTGGTTAGCCAATGACGGGTAAGATCCCCAGAGGGGGACAACCTAAGACAGGCACAGTCGCACGGGACAGTCTCATGTGGCCGACATATCAACCTAAGACAGGAGTCAAGGGCACAGCCTTGATTATCCGATGACGGGTAAGAATGTTGGTTGCACATAGACGTCCTAGAGCATTACCTCTTTTAAAACAAAAAGGGGGAAATGCAGGAGCCCTGTTTGGGGAGATGGCTTAAATTGCGGTGGACTACGGGCTTTGGCTTTGGACATGTTTGGGCATTGGCGCCTTCCGTACTTGGCCGGGATCTTGCGAGACTTGGCCGGAGATCTCTAGGGACTTGAGCGAGATTGCGGAGGAGGTCTGCGCCATTTTGGAGGTTAGAGGAGCGTGGACGGCGTGTCGGGGTGTAGTTAGAGCCAGGGAGAAAAGTTGCCAGAATAAAGAGCTGTTTTGTTTCCAGTTCGTCTCAAACTTCTTCCCGCGGCTTCTTTGCTCCAAGCGGCCATCGCTTCAGGCGACTACACTTAGCTTCTGGTACTAGGTTTCTATTTGTATTTCAATGAAACTCTGACAAAATGATTCGCTCTTGTGTCCGTCATGGCTCCCCAAATTTGGTCATCTCACCATCACGGGTTTTTTGTTTAGAGCCTATTGGATGTTTACCCTGATTAGGCGAATTTCACTGAATACGGCTGTTAGTTTAAATCCTCAATGGTTAATGGTAGAACTTTGAAAATGCAGAAAAGCACTTCAGATCACAAGAGCACACTGTGCTTCTTTCCTGGTTCAAGTATCTCAAAGCTGAATCACTAGGTAACAAAAGAGTTTCAAACTCACAGAAAAGCGTTTTAGCGAACTGGAAATAATTCCATGTTTCTTAGCTTCTGGGCACTAGGTTTCTTTGTGTATTTCAATGAAACTCTGAAGAAATGATTCTCTCATGTGCCCCTCCAAGCTACCCCAAGTTTGGTCATTCCACCATCAAGGGTGTTTTGTTTACAGTCTATTGGATGTTTACCCTAATTAGGCGAAAATGCCTGAAAACGCCTGTGAGTTTTAATTCTTAAATGGTTAATGCTAGAACTTAAAAAAAATGCAGAAAAACACTTTAGTTCACAAGAGCACACTGTGCTTCTTTAATGGTTCAAGTATCTCAAAGCTGAATCACTAGGTAGCAAAAGAGTTTAAAACTCACAGAAAAGCGATTTAGCCAACTGGAAATAATTCCCTGTTTCTTAGCTTCTGGGTACTAGGTTTCTTTGTGTATTTCAATGAAACTCTGACAAAATGATTCTCTCTCGTGTCTCTCATGGCTCCCCAAATTTGTTCATCTCACCATCACGGGTTTTTTGTTTAGAGCCTATTGGATGTTTACCCAGACTAGGCGAATTTCACTGAAAACGCCTGTTAGTTTAATTCCTCAATGGTTAATGCTAGAAATTTGAAAATGCAGAACAGCACTTCAGATCAAAAGAGCACACTGTGCTTCTTTCCTGGTTCAAGTATCTCAAAGCTGAATCACTAGGTAACAAAAGAATTTCAAAATCACAGAAAAGCGTTTTAGCGAACTGAAAATAATTCCATGTTTCTTAGCTTCTGGGCACTAGGTTTCTTTGCGTATTTCAATGAAACTCTGAAGAAATGATTCTCTCATGTGCCCCTCAAGGCTCCTCAAGTTTGGTCATCCCATCATCAAGGGTGTTTTGTTACAGTCTATTGGATGTTTACCCTGATTAGGCGAAAATGCCTGAAAACGCCTCTGAGTTTAATTCTTAAATGGTTACTGCTAGAACTTTAAAAACGCAGAACAACACTTTAGTTCACAAGAGCACACTGTGCTTCTTTAATGGTTCAAGTATCTCAAAGCTGAATCACTAGGTAGCAAAAGAGTTTAAAAACTCACAGAAAAGCGATTTAGCCAACTGGAAATAATTCCCTGTTTCTTAGCTTCTGGGTACTAGGTTTCTTTGTGTATTTCAATGAAACTCTGACAAAATGATTCTCTCTCGTGTCTCTTATGGCTCCCCAAATTTGGTCATCTCACCATCACGGGTTTTTTGTTTAGAGCCTATTGGATGTTTACCCTGACTAGGCGAATTTCACTGAAAACGCCTGTTAGTTTAATTCCTCAATGGTTAATGCTAGAAATTTGAAAATGCAGAACAGCACTTCAGATCACAAGAGCACACTGTGCTTCTTTCCTGGTTCAAGTATCTCAAAGCTGAATCACTAGGTAACAAAAGAATTTCAAAATCACAGAAAAGCGTTTTAGCGAACTGAAAATAATTCCATGTTTCTTAGCTTCTGGGCACTAGGTTTCTTTGCGTATTTCAATGAAACTCTGAAGAAATGATTCTCTCATGTGCCCCTCAAGGCTCCTCAAGTTTGGTCATCCCATCATCAAGGGTGTTTTGTTACAGTCTATTGGATGTTTACCCTGATTAGGCGAAAATGCCTGAAAACGCCTCTGAGTTTTATTCTTAAATGGTTACTGCTAGAACTTTAAAAACGCAGAACAACACTTTAGTTCACAAGAGCACACTGTGCTTCTCTCCTGGATCAAGTATCTCAAAGCTGAATTACTAGGTAGCAAAAGAGTTTCAAACTCACAGAAAAGCATTTTAGCCAAATGGAAATAATTCCATGTTTCTTAGCTTGGGGGTACTAGGTTTCTTTGTGTATTTCAATGAAACTCTGACAAAATGATTCTCTCTTGTGCCCCTCATGGCTCGCCAAATTTGGTCATCCCACCATCACGGGTTTTTTGTTTAGAGCCTATTGGATGTTTGACCTGATTAGGCGAATTTCACTGAAAACGCCTGCAGTTTAATTCCTCAATGGTTAATACTAGACCTTTGAAAATGCAGAAAAGCACTTCAGATCACAAGAGCACACTCTGCTTCTTTCCTGGTTCAAGTATCTCAAAGCTGAATCACTAGGTAACAAAAGAGTTTTTAAACTCACAGAAAAGCGTTTTAAAGAACTGGAAATAATTCCATGTTTCCTAGCTTCTGGGCACTATGTTTCCTTGTGTATTTCAATGAAACTCTGAAGAAATGATTCTCTCATGTGCCCCTCAAGGCTCCCAAAGTTTGGTCATCCCACCATCAAGGGTGTTTTGTTTACAGTCTATTGGATGTTTACCCTGATTAGGCGAAAATACCTGAAAACGCCTGTGAGTTTAATTCTTAAATAATTAATGCTAGAATTTTAAAAACGCAAAACAACACTTTAGTTCACAAGAGCACACTGTGCTTCTCTCCTGGTTCAAGTATCTCAAAGCTGAATCACTAGGTAGCAAAAGAGTTTCAAACTCACAGAAAAGCGTTTTTAGCCAACTGGAAATAATTCCATGTTTCTTAGCTTGGGGGTACTAGGTTTCTTTGTGTATTTCAATGAAACTCTGACAAAATGATTCTCTCTTGTGCCCCTCCTGGCTCTCCAAATTTGGTCAATCCACCATCACGGGTTTTTTGTATAGAGCCTATTGGATGTTTACCCTGATTAGGCGAATTTCACTGAAAACGCCTGTAGTTTAATTCCTCAATGGTTAATGCTAGAAATGTGAAAATGCAGAAAAGAACATCAGATCACAAGAGCACACTCTGCTTCTTTCCTGGTTCAAGTATCTCAAAGCTGAATCAGTAGGTAACAAAAGAGTTTTAAAACTCACAGAAAAGCGTTTTAAAGAACTGGAAATAATTCCATGTTTCTTAGCTTCTGGGCACTAGGTTTCCTTGTGTATTTCAATGAAACTCTGAAGAAATGATTCTCTCATGTGCCCCTCAAGGCTCCCAAAGTTTGGTCATTCCACCATCAAGGGTCTTTTGTTTACAGTCTATTGCATGTTTTCCCTGATTAGGCGAAAATACCTGAAAAGGCCTGTGAGTTTAATTCTTAAATGGTTAATGCTACAATTTTAAAAACGCAGAACAACACTTTAGTTCACAAGAGCACACTGTGCTTCTCTCCTGGTTCAAGTATCTCAAAGCTGAATCACTAGGTAGCAAAAGAGTTTCAAACTCACAGAAAAGCGTTTTAGCCAACTGGAAATAATTCCATGTTTCTTAGCTTGGGGGTACTAGGTTTCTTTGTGTATTTCAATGAAACTCTGACAAAAATGATTCTCTCTTGTGCCCCTCCTGGCTCGCCAAATTTGGTCATCCCACCATCACGGGTTTTTTGTATAGAGCCTATTGGATGTTTACCCTGATTAGGCGAATTTCACTGAAAACGCCTGTAGTTTAATTCCTCAATGGTTAATGCTAGAAATGTGAAAATGCAGAAAAGAACTTCAGATCACAAGAGCACACTCTGCTTCTTTCCTGGTTCAAGTATCTCAAAGCTGAATCAGTAGGTAACAAAAGAGTTTTAAACTCACAGAAAAGCGTTTTAAAGAACTGGAAATAATTCCATGTTTCTTAGCTTCTGGGCACTAGGTTTCCTTGTGTATTTCAATGAAACTCTGAAGAAATGATTCTCTCATGTGCCCCTCAAGGCTCCCAAAGTTTGGTCATTCCACCATCAAGGGTCTTTTGTTTACAGTCTATTGGATGTTTACCCTGATTAGGCGAAAATACCTGAAAAGGCCTGTGAGTTTAATTCTTAAATGGTTAATGCTAGAATTTTAAAAACGCAGAACAACACTTTAGTTCACAAGAGCACACTGTGCTTCTCTCCTGGTTCAAGTATCTCAAAGCTGAATCACTAGGTAGCAAAAGAGTTTCAAACTCACAGAAAAGCTTTTTAGCCAACTGGAGATAATTCCATGTTTTTTTAGCTTGTGGGTACTAGGTTTCTTTGTGTATTTCAATGAAACTCTGACAAAATGATTCTCTCTTGTGCCCCTCATGGCTCCCCAAATATGGTCAATCCACCAGCACGGGTTTTTTGATTAGAGCCTATTGGATGTTTACCCTGATTAGGCGAATTTCACTGAAAACACCTGTAGTTTAATTCCTCAATGGTTAATGCTAGAACTTTGAAAATGCATAAAAGCACTTCAGATCACAAGAGCACACTGTGCTTCTCTCCTGGTTCAAGTATCTCAAAGCTGAATCACTAGGTAGCAAAAGAGTTTCAAACTCACAGAAAAGCGTTTTAGCGAACTGAAACAATTCCATATTTCTTAGCTTCTGGGCACTAGGTTTCTTTGTGTATTTCAATGAAATTCAGAAAAAATGATTCTCTCATGTGCTCCTCAAGAATTCCCAAGTTTGGTCATCCCACCATCAAGGGTGTTTTGTTTACAGTCTATTGGATGTTTACCCTGATTAGGTGAAAATGCCTGAAAACGCCTGTGAGTTTAATTCTTAAATGGTTAATGCTGGAACTTTAAAAACGCAGAACAACACTTTAGTTCACAAGAGCACACTGTGCTTCCGTCCTGGTTCAAGTATCTCAAAGCTGAATCAGAGGTAGCAAAAGAGTTTCAAACTCACAGAAAAGCGATTTAGCCAACTGGAAATAATTCCATGTTTCTTAGGTTCTGGGTACTACGTTTCTTTGTGTATTTTAATGAAAAATCTGAAAAAATTATTATCTCATGTGCCCCTCATGGCTCCCCAAATTTGGTCATCCCACCATCACTGGTTTTTTGTTTAGAGCCTATTGGATGTTTACCCTGATTAGGCGAATTTCACTGAAAACGCCTGTAGTTTAATTCCTCAACGGTTAATGCTAGAAATTTGAAAATGCAGAAAAGCTCTTCATATCACAAGAGCACACTGTGCTTCTTTCCTGGTTCAAGTATCTCAAACTGAATCACTAGGTAACAAAAGAGTTTCAAACTCAAAGAAAAGCGTTTTAGCGAACTGGAAATAATTCCATGTTTCTTAGCTTCTGGGCACTAGGTTTCTTTGTGTATTTCAATGAAACTCTGAAGAAATGATTCTCTCATGTGCCCCTCCAAGCTCCCCAAGGTTGGTCATCCCACCATCAAGGGTGTTTTGTTTACAGTCTATTGGATGTTTACCCTGATTAGGCGAAAATGCCTGAAAACGCCTGTGAGTTTAATTCTTAAATGGTTAATGCTAGAACTTAAAAAACGCAGAAAAACCCTTTAGTTCACAAGAGCACACTGTGCTTCTCTTCCTGGTTCAAGTATCTCAAAGCTGAATCACTAGGTAGCAAAAGAGTTTAAAACTCACAGAAAAGCGATTTAGCCAACTGGAAATAATTCCCTGTTTCTTAGCTTCTGGGTACTAGGTTTCTTTGTGTATTTCAATGAAACTCTGACAAAATGATTCTCTCTCGTGTCTCTCATGGCTCCCCAAATTTGTTCATCTCACCATCACGGGTTTTTTGTTTAGAGCCTATTGGATGTTTACCCTGAGTAGGCGAATTTCACTGAAAACGCCTGTTAGTTTATTTCCTCAATGGTTAATGCTAGAAATTTGAAAATGCAGAACAGCACTTCAGATCACAAGAGCACACTGTGCTTCTTTCCTGGTTCAAGTATCTCAAAGCTGAATCACTAGGTAACAAAAGAATTTCAAAATCACAGAAAAGCGTTTTAGCGAACTGAAAATAATTCCATGTTTCTTAGCTTCTGGGCACTAGGTTTCTTTGCGTATTTCAATGAAACTCTGAAGAAATGATTCTCTCATGTGCCCCTCAAGGATCCTCAAGTTTGGTCATCCCATCATCAAGGGTGTTTTGTTACAGTCTATTGGATGTTTACCCTGATTAGGCGAAAATGCCTGAAAACGCCTCTGAGTTTAATTCTTAAATGGTTACTGCTAGAACTTTAAAAACGCAGAACAACACTTTAGTTCACAAGAGCACACTGTGCTTCTCTCCTGGATCAAGTATCTCAAAGCTGAATCACTAGGTAGCAAAAGAGTTTCAAACTCACAGAAAAGCGTTTTAGCCAACTGGAAATAATTCCATGTTTCTTAGCTTGGGGGTACTAGGTTTCTTTGTGTATTTCAATGAAACTCTGACAAAATGATTCTCTCTCGTGCCCCTCCTGGCTCCCCAAATATGATCAATTCACCAGCACGGGTTTTTTGATTAGAGCCTATTGGATGTTTACCCTGATTAGGCGAATTTCACTGAAAATGCCTGTAGGTTAATTACTCAATGGTTAATGCTAGAAATTTGAAAATGCATAAAAGCACTTCAGATCACAAGAGCACACTGTGCTCCTGTCCTGGTTCAAGTATCTCAAAGCTGAATCACTAGGTAACAAAAGAGTTTCAAACTCACAGAAAAGCGTTTTAGCGAAGTGAAACAATTCCATGTTTCTTAGCTTCCGGGCACTAGGTTTCTTTGTGTATTTCAATGAAACTCTGAAAAAATGATTCTCTCATGTGCCCCTCAAGGCTCCCCAAGTTTGGTCATCCCACCATCAAGGGTGTTTTGTTTACAGTCTATTGGATGTTTACCCTGATTAGGCGAAAATGCCTGAAAACGCCTGTGAGTGTAATTCTTAAATGGTTAATGCTAATACTTTAAAAAAGCAGAACAACACTTTAGTTCACAAGAGCACACTGTGCTTCCGTCCTGGTTCAAGTATCTCAAAGCTGAATCAGAGGTAGCAAAAGAGTTTCAAACTCACAGAAAAGCGATTTAGCCAACTGGAAATAATTCCATGTTTCTTAGGTTCTGGGTACTACGTTTCTTTGTGTATTTCAATGAAAATCTGAAAAAATTATTATCTCATGTGCCCCTCATGGCTCCCCAAATTTGGTCATCACACCATCACGGGTTTTTTGTTTAGAGCCTATTGGATGTTTACTCTGATTAGGCGAATTTCACTGAAAACGCCTGTAGTTTAATTCCTCAATGGTTAATGCTAGAACTTTGAAAATGCAGAAAAGCACTTCATATCACAAGAGCACACTGTGCTTCTTTCCTGGTTCAAGTATCTCAAAGCTGAATCACTAGGTAACAAAAGAGTTTCAAACTCAAAAAAAAAAGCGTTTTAGCGAACTGGAAATAATTCCATGTTTCTTAGCTTCTGGGCACTAGGTTTCTTTGTGTATTTCAATGAAACTCTGAAGAAATGATTCTCTCATGTGCCCCTCCAAGCTCCCCAAGTTTGGTCATCCCACCATCAAGGGTGTTTTGTTTACAGTCTATTGGATGTTTACCCTGATTAGGCGAAAATGCCTGAAAACGCCTGTGAGTTTAATTCTTAAATGGTTAATGCTAGAACTTTAAAAACGCAGAACAACAATTTAGTTCACAAGAGCACACTCTGCTTCTGTCCTGGTTCAAGTATCTCAAAGCTGAATCACTAGGTAGCAAAAGAGTTTCAAACTCACAGAAAAGCGATTTAGCCAACTGGAAATAATTCCCTGTTTCTTAGCTTCTGGGTACTAGGTTTCTTTGTGTATTTCAATGAAACTCTGACAAAATGATTCTCTCTCGTGTCTCTCATGGCTCTCCAAATTTGTTCATCTCACCATCACGTGTTTTTTGTTTAGAGCCTATTGGATGTTTACCCTGACTAGGCGAATTTCACTGAAAACGCCTGTTAGTTTATTTCCTCAATGGTTAATTCTAGAAATTTGAAAATGCAGAACAGCACTTCAGATCACAAGAGCATACTGTGCTTCTTTCCTGGTTCAAGTATCTCAAAGCTGAATCACTAGGTAACAAAAGAATTTCAAAATCACAGAAAAGCGTTTTAGCGAACTGAAAATAATTCCATGTTTCTTAGCTTCTGGGCCCTAGGTTTCTTTGCGTATTTCAATGAAACTCTGAAGAAATGATTCTCTCATGTGCCCCTCAAGACTCCTCAAGTTTGGTCATCCCATCATCAAGGGTGTTTTGTTACAGTCTATTGGATGTTTACCCTGATTAGGCAAAAATGCCTGAAAACGCCTCTGAGTTTAATTCTTAAATGGTTACTGCTAGAACTTTAAAAACGCAGAACAACACTTTAGTTCACAAGAGCACACTGTGCTTCTCTCCTGGATCAAGTATCTCAAAGCTGAATCACTAGGTAGCAAAAGAGTTTCAAACTCACAGAAAAGCGTTTTAGCCAACTGGAAATAATTCCATGTTTCTTAGCTTGGGGGTACTAGGTTTCTTTGTGTATTTCAATGAAACTCTGACAAAATGATTCTCTCTCGTGACCCTCCTGGCTCTCCAAATTTGGTCAATCCACCATCACGGGTTTTTTGTATAGAGCCTATTGGATGTTTACCCTGATTAGGCGAATTTCACTGAAAACGCCTGTAGTTTAATTCCTCAATGGTTAATGCTAGAACTGTGAAAATGCAGAAAAGAACTTCAGATCACAAGAGCACACTCTGCTTCTTTCCTGGTTCAAGTATCTCAAAGCTGAATCAGTAGGTAACAAAAGAGTTTTAAACTCACAGAAAAGCGTTTTAAAGAACTGGAAATAATTCCATGTTTCTTCGCTTCTGGGCACTAGGTTTCCTTGTGTATTTCAATAAAACTCTGAAGAAATGATTCTCTCATGTGCCGCTCAAGGCTCCCAAAGTTTGGTCATTCCACCATCAAGGGTCTTTTGTTTACAGTCTATTGGATGTTTACCCTGATTAGGCGAAAATACCTGAAAAGGACTGTGAGTTTAATTTTTAAATGGTTAATGCTGGAACTTTAAAAACGCAGAACAACACTTTAGTTCACAAGAGCACACTGTGCTTCTCTCCTGGTTCAAGTATCTCAAAGCTGAATCACTAGGTAGCAAAAGAGTTTCAAACTCACAGAAAAGCGATTTAGCCAACTGGAAATAATTCCCTGTTTCTTAGATTCTGAGCACTAGGTTTCTTTGTTTATTTCAATGAAATTCAGAAAAAATGATTCTCTCATGTGCTCCTCAAGAATTCCCAAGTTTGGGCATCCCACCATCAAGGGTGTTTTGTTTACAGTCTATTGGATGTTTACCCTGATTAGGCGAAAATGCCTGAAAACGCCTGTGAGTCTAATTCTTAAATGGTTAATGCTGGAACTTTAAAAACACAGAACAACACTTTAGTTCACAAGAGCACACTGTGCTTCTCTCCTGGTTCAAGTATCTCAAAGCTGAATCACTAGGTAGCAAAAGAGTTTCAAACTCACAGAAAAGCGTTTTAGCCAACTGGAAATAATTCCATGTTTCTTAGCTTGTGGGTACTAGGTTTCTTTGTTTATTTCAATGAAACTCTGACAAAATGATTCTCTCTTGTGCCCCTCATGGCTCCCCAAATATGGTCTATCCACCAGCACGGGTTTTTTGATTAGAGCCTATTGGATGTTTACCCTGATTAGGCGAATTTCACTGAAAATGCCTGTAGGTTAATTACTCAATGGTTAATGCTAGAACTTTGAAAATGCATAAAAAAGCACTTCAGATCACAAGAGCACACTGTGCTCCTGTCCTGGTTCAAGTATCTCAAAGCTGAATCACTAGGTAACAAAAGAGTTTCAAACTCACAGAAAAGCGTTTTAGCGAAGTGAAACAATTCCATGTTTCTTAGCTTCTGGGCACTAGGTTTCTTTGTGTATTTCAATGAAACTCTGAAAAAATGATTCTCTCATATGCCCCTCAAGGCTCCCCAAGTTTGGTCATCACACCATCAAGGGTGTTTTGTTTACAGTCTATTGGATGTTTACCCTGATTAGGCGAAAATGCCTGAAAACGCCTGTGAGTGTAATTCTTAAATGGTTAATGGTAATACTTTAAAAATGCAGAACAACACTTTAGTACACAAGAGCACACTGTGCTTCTCTCCTGGTTCAAGTATCTCAAAGCTGAATCACTAGGTAGCAAAAGAGTTTCAAACTCACAGAAAAGCGATTTAGCCAACTGGAAATATTTCCCTGTTTCTTAGCTTCTGGGCACTAGGTTTCTTTGTGTATTTCAATGAAATTCAGAAAAAATGATTCTCTCATGTTCTCCTCAAGAATTCCCAAGTTTGGTCATCCCACCATCAAGGGTGTTTTGTTTACAGTCTATTGGATGTTTACCCTGATTAGGCGAAAATGCCTGAAAACGCCTGTGAGTTTAATTCTTAAATGGTAAACGCTAGAACTTAAAAAACGCAGAAAACCCTTTAGTTCACAAGAGCACACTGTGCTTCTTTCCTGGTTCAAGTATCTCAAAGCTGAATCACTAGGTAGCAAAAGAGTTTAAAACTCACAGAAAAGCGATTTAGCCAACTGGAAATAATTCCCTGTTTCTTAGCTTCTGGGTACTAGGTTTCTTTGTGTATTTCAATGAAACTCTGACAAAATGATTCTCTCTCGTGTCTCTCATGGCTCCCAAATTTGTTCATCTCACCATCACGGGTTTTTTGTTTAGAGCCTATTGGATGTTTACCCTGACTAGGCGAATTTCACTGAAAACGCCTGTTAGTTTATTTCCTCAATGGTTAATGCTAGAAATTTGAAAATGCAGAACAGCACTTCAGATCACAAGAGCACACTGTGCTTCTTTCCTGGTTCAAGTATCTCAAAGCTGAATCACTAGGTAGCAAAAGAGTTTCAAACTCACAGAAAAGCGTTTTAGCCAACTGGAAATAATTCCATGTTTCTTAGCTTGTGGGTACTAGGTTTCTTTGTGTATTTCAATGAAACTCTGACAAAATGATTCTCTCTTGTGCCCCTCATGGCTCCCCAAAATATGGTCAATCCACCAGCACGGGTTTTTTGATTAGAGCCTATTGGATGTTTACCCTGATTAGGCGAATTTCACTGAAAATGCCTGAAGGTTAATTACTCAATGGTTAATGCTAGAAATTTGAAAATGCATAAAAGCACTTCAGATCACAAGAGCACACTGTGCTCCTGTCCTGGTTCAAGTATCTCAAAGCTGAATCACTAGGTAACAAAAGAGTTTCAAACTCATAGAAAACCGTTTTAGCGAAGTGAAACAATTCCATGTTTCTTAGCTTCTGGGCACTAGGTTTCTTTGTGTATTTCAATGAAACTCTGAAAAAATGATTCTCTCATGTGCCCCTCAAGGCTCCCCAAGTTTGGTCATCCCACCATCAAGGGTGTTTTGTTTACAGTCTATTGGATGTTTACCCTGATTAGGCGAAAAATGCCTGAAAACGCCTGTGAGTGTAATTCTTAAATGGTTAATGCTAATACTTTATGAACGCAGAACAACACTTTAGTACACAAGAGCACACTGTGCTTCTCTCCTGGTTCAAGTATCTCAAAGCTGAATCACTAGGTAGCAAAAGAGTTTCAAACTCATAGAAAAGCGATTTAGCCAACTGGAAATAATTCCATGTTTCTTAGCTTCTGGGCACTAGGTTTCTTTGTGTATTTCAATGAAATTCAGAAAAAATGATTCTCTCATGTGCTCCTCAAGAATTCCCAAGTTTGGTCATCCCACCATCAAGGGTGTTTTGTTTACAGTCTATTGGATGTTTACCCTGATTAGGCGAAAATGCCTGAAAACGCGCCTGTGAGTTTAATTCTTAAATGGTTAATGCTAGAACTTAAAAAACGCAGAAAAACCCTTTAGTTCACAAGAGCACACTGTGCTTCTTTCCTGGTTCAAGTATCTCAAAGCTGAATCACTAGGTAGCAAAAGAGTTTAAAACTCACAGAAAAGCGATTTAGCCAACTGGAAATAATTCCCTGTTTCTTAGATTTTGGGTACTAGGTTTCTTTGTGTATTTCAATGAAACTCTGACAAAATGATTCTCTCTCGTGTCTCTCATGGCTCCCCAAATTTGTTCATCTCACCATCACGGGTTTTTTGTTTAGAGCCTATTGGATGTTTACCCTGACTAGGCGAATTTCACTGAAAACGCCTGTTAGTTTATTTCCTCAATGGTTAATGCTAGAAATTTGAAAATGCAGAACAGCACTTCAGATCACAAGAGCACACTGTGCTTCTTTCCTGGTTAAAATGCAGAAAAGCACTTCAGATCACAAGAGCACACTGTGCTTCTTTCCTGGTTCAAGTATCTCAAAGCTGAATCACTAGGTAACAAAAGAATTTCAAATCACAGAAAAGCGTTTTAGCGAACTGAAAATAATTCCATGTTTCTTAGCTTCTGGGCACTAGGTTTCTTTGCGTATTTCAATGAAACTCTGAAGAAATGATTCTCTCATGTGCCCCTCAAGGCTCCTCAAGTTTGGTCATCCCATCATCAAGGGTGTTTTGTTACAGTCTATTGGATGTTTACCCTGATTAGGCGAAAATGCCTGAAAACGCCTCTGAGTTTAATTCTTAAATGGTTACTGCTAGAACTTTAAAAACGCAGAACAACACTTTAGTTCACAAGAGCACACTGTGCTTCTCTCCTGGATCAAGTATCTCAAAGCTGAATCACTAGGTAGCAAAAGAGTTTCAAACTCACAGAAAAGCGTTTTAGCCAACTGGAAATAATTCCATGTTTCTTGGCTTGGGGGTACTAGGTTTCTTTGTGTATTTCAATGAAACTCTGACAAAATGATTCTCTCTTGTGCCCCTCATGGCTCTCCAAATTTGGTCAATCCACCATCACGGGTTTTTTGTATAGAGCCTATTGGATGTTTACCCTGATTAGGCGAATTTCACTGAAAACGCCTGTAGTTTAATTCCTCAATGGTTAATGCTAGAACTGTGAAAATGCAGAAAAGAACTTCAGATCACAACAGCACACTCTGCTTCTTTCCTGGTTCAATTATCTCAAAGCTGAATCAGTAGATAACAAAAGAGTTTTAAACTCACAGAAAAGCGTTTTAGCGAAATGAAAATAATTCCATGTTTCTTAGCTTCTGGGCACTAGGTTTCCTTGTGTATTTCAATGAAACTCTGAAGAAATGATTCTCTCATGTGCCCCTCAAGGCTCCCAAAGTTTGGTCATTCCACCATCTAGGGTCTTTTGTTTACAGTCTATTGGATGTTTACCCTGATTCGGCGAAGATACCTGAAAAGGACTGTGAGTTTAATTCTTAAATGGTTAATGCTAGAATTTTAAAAACGCAGAACAACACTTTAGTTCACAAGAGCACACTGTGCTTCTCTCCTGGTTCAAGTATCTCAAAGCTGAATCACTAGGTAGCAAAAGAGTTTCAAACTCACAGAAAAGCGTTTTAGCCAACTGGAAATAATTCCATGTTTCTTAGCTTGTGGGTACTAGGTTTCTTTGTGTATTTCAATGAAACTCTGACAAAATGATTCTCTCTTGTGCCCCTCATGGCTCCCCAAATATGGTCAATCCACCAGCACGGGTTTTTTTGATTAGAGCCTATTGGATGTTTACCCTGATTAGGCGAATTTCACTGAAAACGCCTGTAGGTTAATTATTCAATGGTTAATGCTAGAACTTTGAAAATGCATAAAAGCACTTCAGATCACAAGAGCACACTGTGCTCCTGTCCTGGTTCAAGTATCTCAAAGCTGAATCACTAGGTAACAAAAGAGTTTCAAACTCACAGAAAACCGTTTTAGCGAAGTGAAACAATTCCATGTTTCTTAGCTTCTGGGCACTAGGTTTCTTTGTGTATTTCAATGAAACTCTGAAAAAATGATTCTCTCATGTGCCCCTCAATGCTCCCCAAGGTTGGTCATCCCACCATCAAGGGTGTTTTGTTTACAGTCTATTGGATGTTTACCCTGATTAGGCGAAAATGCCTGAAAACGCCTGTGAGTTTAATTCTTAAATGGTTAATCTGGAACTTTAAAAACGCAGAACAACACTTTAGTTCACAAGAGCACACTGTGCTTCTGTCCTGGTTCACGTATCTCAAAGCTGAATCACTAGGTAGCAAAAGGGTTTCAAACTCACAGAAAAGCGTTTTAGCCAATTGGAAATAATTCCAGTTTCTTAGCTTGTGGGTAGTAGGTTTCTTTTTGTATTTCAATGAAACTCTGACAAAACGATTCTCTCTTGTGTGTCTCATGGCTCCCCAAATTTGGTAAATCCACCATCCCGGGTTTTATGCTTAGAGCCTATTGGATGTTTACCCTGATTAGGCAAATTTCACTGAAAACGCCTGTAGTTTAATTCCTCAATGGTTAATGCTAGAATTTGAAAATGCAGAAAAAAAAAACTTCAGATCACAAGAGCACACTGTGCTTCTGTCCTGGTTCAAGTATCTCAAAGCTGAATCACTAGGTAGCAAAAGAGTTTCAAACTCACAGAAAAGCGATTTAGCCAACTGGAAATAATTCCATGTTTCTTAGGTTCTGGGTACTACGTTTCTTTGTGTATTTCAATGAAAATCTGAAAAAATTATTATCTCATGTGCCCCTCATGGCTCCCCAAATTTGGTCATCCCACCATCACGGGTTTTTTGTTTAGAGCCTATTGGATGTTTACCCTGATTAGGCGAATTTCACTGAAAACGCCTGTAGTTTAATTCCTCAATGGTTAATGCTAGAACTTTGAAAATGCAGAAAAGCACTTCATATCACAAGAGCACACTGTGCTTCTTTCCTGGTTCAAGTATCTCAAACTGAATCACTAGGTAACAAAAGAGTTTCAAACTCAAAGAAAAGCGTTTTACAGAACTGGAAATAATTCCATGTTTCTTAGCTTCTGGGCACTAGGTTTCTTTGTGTATTTCAATGAAACTCTGAAAAATGATTCTCTCATGTGCCCCTCCAAGCTCCCCAAGTTTGGTCATCCCACCATCAAGGGTGTTTTGTTTACAGTCTATTGGATGTTTACCCTGATTAGGCGAAAATGCCTGAAAAACGCCTGTGAGTTTAATTCTTAAATGGTTAATGCTAGAACTTAAAAAATGCAGAAAAACCCTTTAGTTCACAAGAGCACACTGTGCTTCTGTCCTGGTTCAAGTATCTCAAAGCTGAATCACTAGGTAGCAAAACAGTTTCAAACTGACAGAAAAGCGATTTAGCCAACTGGAAATAATACCATGTTTCTTAGCTTCTGGGTACTAGGTTTCTTTGTGTATTTATATGAAACTCTGAAAAAATGATTCTCTCATGTGCCTATCAAGGCTCCCCAAGTTTGTTCATCCCACCATCAAGGGTGTTTTGTTTACAGCCTATTGGATGTTTACCCTGATTAGGCGAAAAGGTTGAAAACGCCTGTGAGTTTAATTCTTAAAGGGTTAATGCTAGAACTTTAAAAACGCAGAACAACACTTTAGTTCACAAGAGCACACTGTGCTTCTCTCCTGCATCAAGTATCTCAAAGCTGAATCTCTAGGTAGCAAAAGAGTTTCAATCTCACAGAAAAGCATTTTAGCCCACTGGTATATAATTCCATGTATCTTAGCTTGTGGGTACTAGGTTTCTTAGTGTATTTCAATGAAAACTCTGACAAAATGATTCTCTCTTGTGCCCCTCATGGCTCCCCAAATTTAGTCGTTCCACCATCACGGGTTTTTTGTTTAGAGCTTATTGGATATTTACCCTGATTAGGCAAATTTCCTGAAAACTCCTGTAGTTCAATTCCTCAATGGTTAATGCTAGAACTTTGAAAATGCAGAAAAGCATTTCAGATCACAAGAGCACACTGTGCTTCTGTCCTGGTTCAAGTATCTCAAAGCTGAATCACTAGGTAGCAAAAGAGTTTCAAACTCACAGAAAAGCGATTTAACCAACTGGAAATATTTCCATGTTTCTTAGCTTCTGGGTGCTAGGTTTCTTTGTGTATTTCAATGAATCTCTGACAAAATGATTCTCTCTTGTGCCCCTCATGGCTCCCCCAATTTGGTCATCCCAGCATCACGGGTTTTTGTTTAGAACCTATTGGATGTTTACCCTGATTAGGCGAATTTCACTGAAAACGCCTGAAGTTTAATTCCTCAATGGTTAAAGCTAGAAATTTGAAAATGCAGAAAAGCACTTCATATCACAAGAGCACACTGTGCTTCTGTCCTGGTGCAAGTATCTCAAAGCTGAATCACTAGATAGCAAAAGAGTTTCAAACTGACAGATAAGCGATTTAGCCAACTGGAAATAATTCGATGTTTCTTAGATTCTGGGTACTAGGTTTCTTTGTGTATTTCAATGAAACTCTGAAAAAATGATTCTCTCATGTGCCTATCAAGGCTCCCCAAGTTTGGTCATCCCACCCTCAAGGGTGTTTTGTTTACAGCCTATTGGATGTTTACCCTGATTAGGCGAAAATGCTTGAAAACGCCTGTGAGTTTAATTCTTAAATGGTTAATGCTAGAACTTTAAAAATGCAGAAAAACACTTTAGTTCACAAGAGCACACTATGCTTCTCTCCTGGTTCAAGTATCTCAAAGCTGAATCTCTAGGTAGCAAAAGAGTTTCAAACTCACAGAAAAGCATTTTAGCCAACTGGAAATAATTCCATGTTTCTTAGCTTGTGGGTACTAGGTTTCTTTGTGTATTTCAATGAAACTCTGACAAAATGATTCTCTCTTGTGCCCCTCATGGCTCCCCAAATTTAGTCGATCCACCATCACGGGTTTTTTGTTTAGAGCTTATTGGATATTTACCCTGATTAGGCGAATTTCCTGAAAACGCCTGTAGTTCAATTCCTCAATGGTTAATGCTAGAACTTTGAAAATGCAGAAAAGCATTTCAGATCGCAACAGCACACTGTGCTTCTGTCCTGGTTCAAGTATCTCAAAGCTGAATCACTAGGTAGCAAAAGAGTTTTCAAACTCACAGAAAAGCGATTTAGCCAACTGGAAATAATTCCATGTTTCTTAGCTTGTGTGGGGTACTAGGTTTCTTTGTGTATTTCAATGAAACTCTGACAAAATGATTCTCTCTTGTGCCCCTCATGGCTCCCCAAATATGGTCAATCCACCAGTACGGGTTTTTTGATTAGAGCCTATTGGATGTTTACCCTGATTAGGCGAATTTCACTGAAAACGCCTGTAGGTTTAATTATTCAATGGTTAATGCTAGAACTTTGAAAATGCATAAAAGCACTTCAGATCACAAGAGCACACTGTGCTCTGTCCTGGTTCAAGTATCTCAAAGCTGAATCACTAGGTAACAAAAGAGTTTCAAACTCACAGAAAACCGTTTTAGCGAACTGAAACAATTCCATGTTTCTTAGCTTCTGGGCACTAGGTTTCTTTGTGTATTTCAATGAAACTCTGAAAAAATGATTCTCTCATGTGCCCCTCAATGCTCCCCAAGGTTGGTCATCCCACCATCAAGGGTGTTTTGTTTACAGTCTATTGGATGTTTACCCTGATTAAGCGAAAATGCCTGAAAACGCATGTGAGTTTAATTCTTAAATGGTTAATGCTGGAACTTTAAAAACGCAGAAAAACACTTTAGTTCACAAGAGCACACTGTGCTTCTGTCCTGGTTCACGTATCTCAAAGCTGAATCACTAGGTAGCAAAAGGGTTTCAAACTCACAGAAAAGCGTTTTAGCCAATTGGAAATAATTCCAGTTTCTTAGCTTGTGGGTAGTAGGTTTCTTTGTGTATTTCAATGAAACTCTGACAAAACGATTCTCTCTTGTGTGTCTCATGGCTCCCCAAATTTGGTAAATCCACCATCCCGGGTTTTATGTTTAGAGCCTATTGGATGTTTACCCTGATTAGGCGAATTTCACTGAAAACGCCTGTAGTTTAATTCCTCAATGGTTAATGCTAGAATTTGAAAATGCAGAAAAGAACTTCAGATCACAAGAGCACACTGTGCTTCTGTCCTGGTTCAAGTATCTCAAAGCTGAATCACTAGGTAGCAAAAGAGTTTCAAACTCACAGAAAAGCGATTTAGCCAACTGGAAATAATTCCATGTTTCTTAGGTTCTGGGTACTACGTTTCTTTGTGTATTTCAATGAAAATCTGAAAAAATTATTATCTCATGTGCCCCTCATGGCTCCCCAAATTTGGTCATCCCACCATCACGGGTTTTTTGTTTAGAGCCTATTGGATGTTTACCCTGATTAGGCGAATTTCACTGAAAACGCCTGTAGTTTAATTCCTCAATGGTTAATGCTAGAACTTTGAAAATGCAGAAAAGCACTTCATATCACAAGAGCACACTGTGCTTCTTTCCTGGTTCAAGTATCTCAAACTGAATCACTAGGTAACAAAAGAGTTTCAAACTCAAAGAAAAGCGTTTTAGCGAACTGGAAATAATTCCATGTTTCTTAGCTTCTGGGCACTAGGTTTCTTTGTGTATTTCAATGAAACTCTGAAGAAATGATTCTCTCATGTGCCCCTCCAAGCTCCCCAAGATTGGTCATCCCACCATCAAGGGTGTTTTGTTTACAGTCTATTGGATGTTTACCCTGATTAGGCGAAAATGCCTGAAAACGCCTGTGAGTTTAATTCTTAAATGGTTAATGCTAGAACTTAAAAAATGCAGAAAAACCATTTAGTTCACAAGAGCACACTGTGCTTCTGTCCTGGTTCAAGTATCTCAAAGCTGAATCACTAGGTAGCAAAACAGTTTCAAACTGACAGAAAAGCGATTTTAGCCAACTGGAAATAATTCCATGTTTCTTAGCTTCTGGGTACTAAGTTTCTTTGTGTATTTATATGAAACTCTGAAAAAATGATTCTCTCATGTGCCTATCAAGGCTCCCCAAGTTTGTTCATCCCACCATCAAGGGTGTTTTGTTTACAGCCTATTGGATGTTTACCTGATTAGGCCAAAATCTTTGAAAACGCCTGTGAGTTTAATTCCTAAAGGGTTAATGCTAGAACTTTAAAACGCAGAAACACACTTAGTTCACAAGAGCACACTGTGCTTCTCTCCTGGTTCAAGTATCTCAAAGCTGAATCTCTAGGTAGCAAAAGAGTTTCAATCTCACAGAAAAGCATTTTAGCCCACTGGAAATAATTCCATGTATCTTTGCTTGTGGGTACTAGGTTTCTTTGTGTATTTCAATGAAACTCTGACAAAATGATTCTCTCTTGTGCCCCTCATGGCTCCCCAAATTTAGTCGATCCCACCATCACGGGTTTTTGTTTACAGCTTATTGGATATTTACCCTGATTAGGGCAAATTTCCTGAAAACTCCTGTAATTCAATTCCTCAATGGTTAATGCTAGAACTTTAAAAATGCAGAAAAGCATTTCAGATCACAAGAGCACACTGTGCTTCTGTCCTGGTTCAAGTATCTCAAAGCTGAATCACTAGGTAGCAAAAGAGTTTCAAACTCACAGAAAAGCGATTTAACCAACTGGAAATATTTCCATGTTTCTTAGCTTCTGGGTGCTAGGTTTCTTTGTGTATTTCAATGAATCTCTGACAAAATGATTCTCTCTTGTGCCCCTCATGGCTCCCCAAATTTGGTCATCCACCATCCCGGGTTTTTTGTTTAGAACCTATTGGATGTTTACCCTGATTAGGCGAATTTCACTGAAAACGCCTGAAGTTTAATTCCACAATGGTTAATGCTAGAAATTTGAAAATGCAGAAAAGCACTTCATATCACAAGAGCACACTGTGCTTCTGTCCTGGTGCAAGTATCTCAAAGCTGAATCACTAGATAGCAAAAGAGTTTCAAACTGACAGAAAAGCGATTTAGCCAACTGGAAATAATTCGATGTTTCTTAGATTCTGGGTACTAGGTTTCTTTGTGTATTTCAATGAAACTCTGAAAAAATGATTCTCTCATGTGCCTATCAAGGCTCCCCAAGTTTGGTCATCCCACCCTCAAGGGTGTTTTGTTTACAGCCTATTGGATGTTTACCCTGATTAGGCGAAAATGCTTGAAAACGCCTGTGAGTTTAATTCTTAAATGGTTAATGCTAGAACTTTAAAAATGCAGAAAAACACTTTAGTTCACAAGAGCACACTATGCTTCTCTCCTGGTTCAAGTATCTCAAAGCTGAATCTCTAGGTAGCAAAAGAGTTTCAAACTCACAGAAAAGCATTTTAGCCAACTGGAAATAATTCCATGTTTCTTAGCTTGTGGGTACTAGGTTTCTTTGTGTATTTCAATGAAACTCTGACAAAATGATTCTCTCTTGTGCCCCTCATGGCTCCCCAAATTTAGTCGATCCACCATCACGGGTTTTTTGTTTAGAGCTTATTGGATATTTACCCTGATTAGGCGAATTTCCTGAAAACGCCTGTAGTTCAATTCCTCAATGGTTAATGCTAGAACTTTGAAAATGCAGAAAAGCATTTCAGATCACAACAGCACACTGTGCTTCTGTCCTGGTTCAAGTATCTCAAAGCTGAATCACTAGGTAGCAAAAGAGTTTCAAACTCACAGAAAAGCGATTTAGCCAACTGGAAATAATTCCATGTTTCTTAGCTTCTGGTTGCTAGGTTTCTTTGTGTATTTCAATGAATCTCTGACAAAATAATTCTGTCTTGTGCCCTCATGGCTCCCCAAATTTGGTCATCCCTGCGTCACGGGTTTTTTGTTTAGAACCTATTGGATGTTTACCTGATTAGGCGAATTTCACTGAAAACGTCTGAAGTTTAATTCCTCAATGGTTAAAGCTAGAACTTTGAAAATGCAGAAAAGCACTTCAGATCACAAGAGCACACTGTGCTTCTGTCCTGGTTCAAGTATCTCAAAGCTGAATCACTAGGTAGCAAAAGAGTTTCAACCTGACAGAAAAGCGATTTAGCCAACTGGAAATAATTCCATGTTTCTTAGCTTCTGGGTACTAGGTTTCTTTGTGTATTTATATGAAAATCTGAAAAAATGATTCTCTCATGTGCCTATCAAGGCTCCCCAAGATTGTTCATCCCACCGTCAAGGGTGTTTTGTTTACAGCCTATTGGATGTTTACCCTGATTAGGCGAAAATGCTTGAAAACGCCTGTGAGTTTAATTCTTAAATGGTTATTGCTAGAACTTTAAAAACGCAGAACAACACTTTAGTTCACAAGAGCACACTGTGCTTCTCTCCTGGTTCAAGTATCTCAAAGCTGAATCTCTAGGTAGCAAAAGAGTTTCAAACTCACAGAAAAGCATTTTAGCCCACTGGAAATAATTCCATGTTTCTTAGCTTGTGGGTACTAGGTTTCTTTGTGTATTTCAATGAAAAACTCTGCCAAAATGATTCTCTCTTGTGCCCCTCATGGCTCCCCAAATTTAGTCCATCCACCATCACGGGTTTTGTGTTTAGAGTCTATTCGATGTTTACACTGATTAGGCGATCTTCACTGAAAACGCCTGCAGTTTAATTCCTCAATGGTTAATGCTAGAACTATGGAATGCAGAAAAGCACTTCAGATCACAAACGCACACTGTTCTTCTTTCTTGGTTCAAGTATCTCAAAGCTGAATCACTATGTAGCAAAAGAGTTTCAAACTCACAGAAAAGCGTTTTTGCGAACTGGAAATAATTCCATGTTTCTTTGCTTCTGGGCACTAGGTTTCTTTGTGTATTTCAATGAAACTCTGAAAAAATGATTCTCTCATGTGCCCCTCAATGCTCCCCAAGGTTGGTCATCCCACCATCAAGGGTGTTTTGTTTACAGTCTATTGGGTGTTTACCCTGATTAGGCGAAAATGCCTGAAAACACCTGTGAGTTTAATTCTTAAATGGTTAATGCTGGAACTTTAAAAATGCAGAACAACACTTTAGTTCACAAGAGCACACTGTGCTTCTGTCCTGGTTCAAGTATCTCAAAGCTGAATCACTAGGTAGCAAAAGGGTTTCAAACTCACAGAAAAGCGTTTTAGCCAATTGGAAATAATTCCATGTTTCTTAGCTTGTGGGTAGTAGGTTTCTTTGTGTATTTCAATGAAACTCTGACAAAACGATTCTCTCTTGTGTGCCTCATGGCTCCCCAAATTTGGTAAATCCACCATCCCGGGTTTTATGTTTAGAGCCTATTGGATGTTTACCCTGATTAGGCGAATTTCACTGAAAACGCCTGTAGTTTAATTCCTCAATGGTTAATGCTAGAATTTGAAAATGCAGAAAAGAACTTCAGATCACAAGAGCACACTGTGCTTCTGTCCTGGTTCAAGTATCTCAAAGCTGAATCACTAGGTAGCAAAAGAGTTTCAAACTGACAGAAAAGCGATTTAGCCAACTGGAAATAATTCCATGTTTCTTAGATTCTGGGTACTAGGTTTCTTTGTGTATTTAATGAAACTCTGAAAAAATGATTCTCTCATGTGCCTATCAAGGCTCCCCAAGTTTGGTCATCCCACCTCAAGGGTGTTTTGTTTACAGCCTATTGGATGTTTACCCTGATTAGGCGAAAATGCTTGAAAACGCCTGTGAGTTTAATTCTTAAATGGTTAATGCTAGAACTTTAAAAATGCAGAAAACACTTTAGTTCACAAGAGCACACTATGCTTCTCTCCTGGTTCAAGTATCTCAAAGCTGAATCACTAGGTAGCAAAAGAGTTTCAAACTCACAGAAAAGCGTTTTAGCCAACTGGAAATAATTCCATGTTTCTTAGCTTGTGGGTACTAGGTTTCTTTGTGTATTTCAATGAAACTCTGACAAAATGATTCTCTCTTGTGCCCCTCATGGCTCCCCAAATTTGGTCAATCCACCAGCACGGGTTTTTTTTTGATTAGAGCCCTATTGGATGTTTACCCTGATTAGGCGAATTTCACTGAAAACGCCTGTAGGTTAATTATTCAATGGTTAATGCTAGAACTTTGAAAATGCATAAAAGCACTTCAGATCACAAGAGCACACTGTGCTTCTGTCCTGGTTCAAGTATCTCAAAGCTGAATCACTAGGTAACAAAAGAGTTTCAAACTCACAGAAAAGCGATTTAGCGAAGTGAAACAATTCCATGTTTCTTAGCTTCTGGGCACTAGGTTTCTTTGTGTATTTCAATGAAACTCTGAAAAAATGATTCTCTCATGTGCCCCTCAATGCTCCCCAAATTTGGTCATCCCACCATCAAGGGTTTTTGTTTACAGTCTATTGGATGTTTACCCTGATTAGGCGAAAATGCACTGAAAACGCCTGTGAGTTTAATTCTTAAATGGTTAATCTGGAACTTTAAAAACGCAGAACAACACTTTAGTTCACAAGAGCACACTGTGCTTCTGTCCTGGTTCACGTATCTCAAAGCTGAATCACTAGGTAGCAAAAGGGTTTCAAACTCACAGAAAAGCGTTTTAGCCAATTGGAAATAATTCCAGTTTCTTAGCTTGTGGGTAGTAGGTTTCTTTTTGTATTTCAATGAAACTCTGACAAAACGATTCTCTCTTGTGTGTCTCATGGCTCCCCAAATTTGTAAAAATCCCCACCATCCCGGGTTTTATGCTTAGAGCCTATTGGATGTTTACCCTGATTAGGCAAATTTCACTGAAAACGCCTGTAGTTTAATTCCTCAATGGTTAATGCTAGAATTTGAAAATGCAGAAAAAAAACTTCAGATCACAAGAGCACACTGTGCTTCTGTCCTGGTTCAAGTATCTCAAAGCTGAATCACTAGGTAGCAAAAGAGTTTCAAACTCACAGAAAAGCGATTTTAGCCAACTGGAAATAATTCCATGTTTCTTAGGCTTCTGGGTACTACGTTTCTTTGTGTATTTCAATGAAACTCTGAAAAAATATTCTCTCATGTGCCCCTCATGGCTCCCCAAATTTGGTCATCCCACCATCACGGGTTTTTTTTTGTTTAGAGTCTATTGGATGTTTACCCTGATTAGGCGAATTTCACTGAAAACGCCTGTAGTTTAATTCCTCAATGGTTAATGCTAGAACTTTAAAAATGCAGAAAAGCACTTCATATCACAAGAGCACACTGTGCTTCTTTCCTGGTTCAAGTATCTCAAACTGAATCACTAGGTAACAAAAGAGTTTCAAACTCACAGAAAAGCGTTTTACAGAACTGGAAATAATTCCATGTTTCTTAGCTTCTGGGCACTAGGTTTCTTTGTGTATTTCAATGAAACTCTGAAGAAATGATTCTCTCATGTGCCCCTCCAAGCTCCCCAAGTTTGGTCATCCCACCATCAAGGGTTTTTTGTTTACAGTCTATTGGATGTTTACCCTGATTAGGCGAAAATGCCTGAAAACGCCTGTGAGTTTAATTCTTAAATGGTTAATGCTAGAACTTAAAAAATGCAGAAAAGAACTTTAGTTCACAAGAGCACACTGTGCTTCTGTCCTGGTTCAAGTATCTCAAAGCTGAATCACTAGGTAGCAAAACAGTTTCAAACTGACAGAAAAGCGATTTAGCCAACTGGAAATAATACCATGTTTCTTAGCTTCTGGGTACTAGGTTTCTTTGTGTATTTATATGAAACTCTGAAAAAATGATTCTCTCATGTGCCTATCAAGGCTCCCCAAGTTTGTTCATCCCACCATCAAGGGTGTTTTGTTTACAGCCTATTGGATGTTTACCCTGATTAGGCGAAAAGGTTGAAAACGCCTGTGAGTTTAATTCTTAAAGGGTTAATGCTAGAACTTTAAAAACGCAGAACAACACTTTAGTTCACAAGAGCACACTGTGCTTCTCTCCTGCATCAAGTATCTCAAAGCTGAATCTCTAGGTAGCAAAGAGTTTCAATCTCACAGAAAAGCATTTTAGCCCACTGGTATATAATTCCATGTATCTTAGCTTGTGGGTACTAGGTTTCTTAGTGTATTTCAATGAAACTCTGACAAAAATGATTCTCTCTTGTGCCCCTCATGGCTCCCCAAATTTAGTCGTTCCACCATCACGGGTTTTTTGTTTAGAGCTTATTGGATATTTACCCTGATTAGGCAAATTTCCTGAAAACTCCTGTAGTTCAATTCCTCAATGGTTAATGCTAGAACTTTGAAAATGCAGAAAAAGCATTTCAGATCACAAGAGCACACTGTGCTTCTGTCCTGGTTCAAGTATCTCAAAGCTGAATCACTAGGTAGCAAAAGAGTTTCAAACTCACAGAAAAGCGATTTAACCAACTGGAAATATTTCCATGTTTCTTAGCTTGTGGGTGCTAGGTTTCTTTGTGTATTTCAATGAATCTCTGACAAAATGATTCTCTCTTGTGCCCCTCATGGCTCCCCAATTTGGTCATCCCCAGCATCACGGGTTTTTTGTTTAGAACCTATTGGATGTTTACCCTGATTAGGCGAATTTCACTGAAAACGCCTGAAGTTTAATTCCTCAATGGTTAAAGCTAGAAATTTGAAAATGCAGAAAAGCACTTCATATCACAAGAGCACACTGTGCTTCTGTCCTGGTGCAAGTATCTCAAAGCTGAATCACTAGATAGCAAAAGAGTTTCAAACTGACAGATAAGCGATTTAGCCAACTGGAAATAATTCGATGTTTCTTAGATTCTGGTACTAGGTTTCTTTGTGTATTTCAATGAAACTCTGAAAAAATGATTCTCTCATGTGCCCTATCAAGGCTCCCCAAGGTTTGGTCATCCCACCATCAAGGGTGTTTTGTTTACAGCCTATTGGATGTTTACCCTGATTAGGCGAAAATGCCTGAAAACGCCTGTGAGTTTAATTCTTAAATGGTTAATGCTAGAACTTTAAAAATGCAGAAAAACACTTTAGTTCACAAGAGCACACTGTGCTTCTGTCCTGGTTCAAGTATCTCAAAGCTGAATCACTAGGTAGCAAAAGAGTTTCAAACTCACAGAAAAAGCATTTTAGCCAACTGGAAATAATTCCATGTTTCTTAGCTTGTGGGTACTAGGTTTCTTTGTGTATTTCAATGAAACTCTGACAAAATGATTCTCTCTTGTGCCCCTCATGGCTCCCCAAATTTAGTCGATCCACCATCACGGGTTTTTTGTTTAGAGCTTATTGGATATTTACCCTGATTAGGCAAATTTCCTGAAAACGCCTGTAGTTCAATTCCTCAATGGTTAATGCTAGAACTTTGAAAATGCAGAAAAGCATTTCAGATCACAAGAGCACACTGTGCTTCTGTCCTGGTTCAAGTATCTCAAAGCTGAATCACTAGGTAGCAAAAGAGTTTCAAACTCACAGAAAAGCGATTTAGCCAACTGGAAATAATTCCATGTTTCTTAGCTTGTGGGTACTAGGTTTCTTTGTGTATTTCAATGAAACTCTGACAAAATGATTATCTCTTGTGCCCCTCATGGCTCCCCAAATATGGTCAATCCACCAGTACGGGTTTTTTGATTAGAGCCTATTGGATGTTTACCCTGATTAGGCGAATTTCACTGAAAACGCCTGTAGTTAATTATTCAATGGTTAATGCTAGAACTTTGAAAATGCATAAAAGCACTTCAGATCACAAGAGCACACTGTGCTCCTGTCCTGGTTCAAGTATCTCAAAGCTGAATCACTAGGTAACAAAAGAGTTTCAAACTCACAGAAAAGCGTTTTAGCGAACTGAAACAATTCCATGTTTCTTAGCTTCTGGGCACTAGGTTTCTTTGTGTATTTCAATGAAACTCTGAAAAAATGATTCTCTCATGTGCCCCTCAATGCTCCCCAAGGTTGGTCATCCCACCATCAAGGGTGTTTTGTTTACAGTCTATTGGATGTTTACCCTGATTAGGCGAAAATGCCTGAAAACGCATGTGAGTTTAATTCTTAAATGGTTAATGCTGGAACTTTAAAAACGCAGAACAACACTTTAGTTCACAAGAGCACACTGTGCTTCTGTCCTGGTTCACGTATCTCAAAGCTGAATCACTAGGTAGCAAAAGGGTTTCAAACTGACAGAAAAGCGTTTTAGCCAATTGGAAATAATTCCAGTTTCTTAGCTTGTGGGTAGTAGGTTTCTTTGTGTATTTCAATGAAACTCTGACAAAACGATTCTCTCTTGTGTGTCTCATGGCTCCCCAAATTTGGTAAAATCCACCATCCCGGGTTTTATGTTTAGAGCCTATTGGATGTTTACCCTGATTAGGCGAAATTTCACTGAAAACGCCTGTAGTTTAATTCTCAATGGTTAATGCTAGAATTTGAAAATGCAGAAAAGAACTTCAGATCACAAGAGCACACTGTGCTTCTGTCCTGGTTCAAGTATCTCAAAGCTGAATCACTAGGTAGCAAAAGAGTTTCAAACTCACAGAAAAGCGATTTAGCCCAACTGGAAATAATTCCATGTTTCTTAGGTTCTGGGTACTACGTTTCTTTGTGTATTTCAATGAAAATCTGAAAAAATTATTATCTCATGTGCCCCTCATGGCTCCCCAAATTTGGTCATCCCACCATCACGGGTTTTTTGTTTAGAGCCTATTGGATGTTTACCCTGATTAGGCGAATTTCACTGAAAACGCCTGTAGTTTAATTCCTCAATGGTTAATGCTAGAACTTTGAAAAATGCAGAAAAGCACTTCATATCACAAGAGCACACTGTGCTTCTTTCCTGGTTCAAGTATCTCAAACTGAATCACTAGGTAACAAAAGAGTTTCAAACTCAAAGAAAAGCGTTTTAGCGAAACTGGAAATAATTCCATGTTTCTTAGCTTCTGGGCACTAGGTTTCTTTGTGTATTTCAATGAAACTCTGAAGAAATGATTCTCTCATGTGCCCCTCCAAGCTCCCCAAGTTTGGTCATCCCACCATCAAGGGTGTTTTGTTTACAGTCTATTGGATGTTTACCCTGATTAGGCGAAAATGCCTGAAAACGCCTGTGAGTTTAATTCTTAAATGGTTAATGCTAGAACTTAAAAAAATGCAGAAAAACCATTTAGTTCACAAGAGCACACTGTGCTTCTGTCCTGGTTCAAGTATCTCAAAGCTGAATCACTAGGTAGCAAAACAGTTTCAAACTGACAGAAAAGCGATTTAGCCAACTGGAAATAATTCCATGTTTCTTAGCTTCTGGGTACTAAGTTTCTTTGTGTATTTATATGAAACTCTGAAAAAATGATTCTCTCATGTGCCTATCAAGGCTCCCCAAGTTTGTTCATCCCACCATCAAGGGTGTTTTGTTTACAGCCTATTGGATGTTTACCCTGATTAGGCCAAAAGGTTGAAAACGCCTGTGAGTTTAATTCTTAAAGGGTTAATGCTAGAACTTTAAAAAACGCAGAACAACACTTTAGTTCACAAGAGCACACTGTGCTTCTCTCCTGGTTCAAGTATCTCAAAGCTGAATCTCTAGGTAGCAAAAGAGTTTCAATCTCACAGAAAAGCATTTTAGCCCACTGGAAATAATTCCATGTATCTTAGCTTGTGGGTACTAGGTTTCTTTGTGTATTTCAATGAAACTCTGACAAAATGATTCTCTCTTGTGCCCCTCATGGCTCCCCAAATTTAGTCGATCCACCAGGGGGGGGTGGTGGGGGGGTGGTGGGGGTTGGGGGGGGTTTTGGGGTGGGGGGGGGGGGGGGGGGGGGGGGGTCACGGGTTTTTTGTTTAGAGCTTATTGGATATTTACCCTGATTAGGCAAATTTCCTGAAAACTCCTGTAATTCAATTCCTCAATGGTTAATGCTAGAACTTTGAAAATGCAGAAAAGCATTTCAGATCACAAGAGCACACTGTGCTTCTGTCCTGGTTCAAGTATCTCAAAGCTGAATCACTAGGTAGCAAAAGAGTTTCAAACTCACAGAAAAGCGATTTAACCAACTGGAAATATTTCCATGTTTCTTAGCTTCTGGGTGCTAGGTTTCTTTGTGTATTTCAATGAATCTCTGACAAAATGATTCTCTCTTGTGCCCCTCATGGCTCCCCAAATTTGGTCATCCCAGCATCACGGGTTTTTTGTTTAGAACCTATTGGATGTTTACCCTGATTAGGCGAATTTCACTGAAAACGCCTGAAGTTTAATTCCACAATGGTTTTAAAGCTAGAATTTGAAAATGCAGAAAAGCACTTCATATCACAAGAGCACACTGTGCTTCTGTCCTGGTGCAAGTATCTCAAAGCTGAATCACTAGATAGCAAAAGAGTTTCAAACTGACAGATAAGCGATTTAGCCAACTGGAAATAATTCGATGTTTCTTAGATTCTGGGTACTAGGTTTCTTTGTGTATTTCAATGAAACTCTGAAAAAATGATTCTCTCATGTGCCTATCAAGGCTCCCCAAGTTTGGTCATCCCACCCTCAAGGGTGTTTTGTTTACAGCCTATTGGATGTTTACCCTGATTAGGCGAAAATGCTTGAAAACGCCTGTGAGTTTAATTCTTAAATGGTTAATGCTAGAACTTTAAAAATGCAGAAAAACACTTTAGTTCACAAGAGCACACTATGCTTCTCTCCTGGTTCAAGTATCTCAAAGCTGAATCTCTAGGTAGCAAAAGAGTTTCAAACTCACAGAAAAGCATTTTAGCCAACTGGAAATAATTCCATGTTTCTTAGCTTGTGGGTACTAGGTTTCTTTGTGTATTTCAATGAAACTCTGACAAAATGATTCTCTCTTGTGCCCCTCATGGCTCCCCAAATTTAGTCGATCCACCATCACGGGTTTTTTGTTTAGAGCTTATTGGATATTTACCCTGATTAGGCGAATTTCCTGAAAACGCCTGTAGTTCAATTCCTCAATGGTTAATGCTAGAACTTTGAAAATGCAGAAAAGCATTTCAGATCACAACAGCACACTGTGCTTCTGTCCTGGTTCAAGTATCTCAAAGCTGAATCACTAGGTAGCAAAAGAGTTTCAAACTCACAGAAAAGCGATTTAGCCAACTGGAAATAATTCCATGTTTCTTAGCTTCTGGTTGCTAGGTTTCTTTGTGTATTTCAATGAATCTCTGACAAAATAATTCTGTCTTGTGCCCCTCATGGCTCCCCAAATTTGGTCATCCCTGCGTCACGGGTTTTTTTGTTTAGAACCTATTGGATGTTTACCTGATTAGGCGAATTTCACTGAAAACGTCTGAAGTTTAATTCCTCAATGGTTAAAGCTAGAACTTTGAAAATGCAGAAAAGCACTTCAGATCACAAGAGCACACTGTGCTTCTGTCCTGGTTCAAGTATCTCAAAGCTGAATCACTAGGTAGCAAAAGAGTTTCAACCTGACAGAAAAGCGATTTAGCCAACTGGAAATAATTCCATGTTTCTTAGCTTCTGGGTACTAGGTTTCTTTGTGTATTTATATGAAAATCTGAAAAAATGATTCTCTCATGTGCCTATCAAGGCTCCCCAAGATTGTTCATCCCACCGTCAAGGGTGTTTTGTTTACAGCCTATTGGATGTTTACCCTGATTAGGCGAAAAATGCTTGAAAACGCCTGTGAGTTTAATTCTTAAATGGTTATTGCTAGAACTTTAAAAACGCAGAACAACACTTTAGTTCACAAGAGCACACTGTGCTTCTCTCCTGGTTCAAGTATCTCAAAGCTGAATCTCTAGGTAGCAAAAGAGTTTCAAACTCACAGAAAAGCATTTTAGCCCACTGGAAATAATTCCATGTTTCTTAGCTTGTGGGTACTAGGTTTCTTTGTGTATTTCAATGAAACTCTGCCAAAATGATTCTCTCTTGTGCCCCTCATGGCTCCCCAAATTTAGTCCATCCACCATCACGGGTTTTGTGTTTAGAGTCTATTCGATGTTTACACTGATTAGGCGATCTTCACTGAAAACGCCTGCAGTTTAATTCCTCAATGGTTAATGCTAGAACTATGGAATGCAGAAAAGCACTTCAGATCACAAACGCACACTGTTCTTCTTTCTTGGTTCAAGTATCTCAAAGCTGAATCACTATGTAGCAAAAGAGTTTCAAACTCACAGAAAAGCGTTTTTGCGAACTGGAAATAATTCCATGTTTCTTTGCTTCTGGGCACTAGGTTTCTTTGTGTATTTCAATGAAACTCTGAAAAAATGATTCTCTCATGTGCCCCTCAATGCTCCCCAAGGTTGGTCATCCCACCATCAAGGGTGTTTTGTTTACAGTCTATTGGGTGTTTACCCTGATTAGGCGAAAATGCCTGAAAACACCTGTGAGTTTAATTCTTAAATGGTTAATGCTGGAACTTTAAAAATGCAGAACAACACTTTAGTTCACAAGAGCACACTGTGCTTCTGTCCTGGTTCAAGTATCTCAAAGCTGAATCACTAGGTAGCAAAAGGGTTTCAAACTCACAGAAAAGCGTTTTAGCCAATTGGAAATAATTCCATGTTTCTTAGCTTGTGGGTAGTAGGTTTCTTTGTGTATTTCAATGAAACTCTGACAAAACGATTCTCTCTTGTGTGCCTCATGGCTCCCCAAATTTGGTAAATCCACCATCCCGGGTTTTATGTTTAGAGCCTATTGGATGTTTACCCTGATTAGGCGAATTTCACTGAAAACGCCTGTAGTTTAATTCCTCAATGGTTAATGCTAGAATTTGAAAATGCAGAAAAGAACTTCAGATCACAAGAGCACACTGTGCTTCTGTCCTGGTTCAAGTATCTCAAAGCTGAATCACTAGGTAGCAAAAGAGTTTCAAACTGACAGAAAAGCGATTTAGCCAACTGGAAATAATTCCATGTTTCTTAGATTCTGGGTACTAGGTTTCTTTGTGTATTTCAATGAAACTCTGAAAAAATGATTCTCTCATGTGCCTATCAAGGCTCCCCAAGTTTGGTCATCCCACCCTCAAGGGTGTTTTGTTTACAGCCTATTGGATGTTTACCCTGATTAGGCGAAAATGCTTGAAAACGCCTGTGAGTTTAATTCTTAAATGGTTAATGCTAGAACTTTAAAAATGCAGAAAAACACTTTAGTTCACAAGAGCACACTATGCTTCTCTCCTGGTTCAAGTATCTCAAAGCTGAATCTCTAGGTAGCAAAAGAGTTTCAAACTCACAGAAAAGCATTTTAGCCAACTGGAAATAATTCCATGTTTCTTAGCTTGTGGGTACTAGGTTTCTTTGTGTATTTCAATGAAACTCTGACAAAATGATTCTCTCTTGTGCCCCTCATGGCTCCCCAAATTTAGTCGATCCACCATCACGGGTTTTTTGTTTAGAGCTTATTGGATATTTACCCTGATTAGGCGAATTTCCTGAAAACGCCTGTAGTTCAATTCCTCAATGGTTAATGCTAGAACTTTGAAAATGCAGAAAAGCATTTCAGATCACAACAGCACACTGTGCTTCTGTCCTGGTTCAAGTATCTCAAAGCTGAATCACTAGGTAGCAAAAGAGTTTCAAACTCACAGAAAAGCGATTTAGCCAACTGGAAATAATTCCATGTTTCTTAGCTTCTGGTTGCTAGGTTTCTTTGTGTATTTCAATGAATCTCTGACAAAATAATTCTGTCTTGTGCCCCTCATGGCTCCCCAAATTTGGTCATCCCTGCGTCACGGGTTTTTTGTTTAGAACCTATTGGATGTTTACCTGATTAGGCGAATTTCACTGAAAACGTCTGAAGTTTAATTCCTCAATGGTTAAAGCTAGAACTTTGAAAATGCAGAAAAGCACTTCAGATCACAAGAGCACACTGTGCTTCTGTCCTGGTTCAAGTATCTCAAAGCTGAATCACTAGGTAGCAAAAGAGTTTCAACCTGACAGAAAAGCGATTTAGCCAACTGGAAATAATTCCATGTTTCTTAGCTTCTGGGTACTAGGTTTCTTTGTGTATTTATATGAAAATCTGAAAAAATGATTCTCTCATGTGCCTATCAAGGCTCCCCAAGATTGTTCATCCCACCGTCAAGGGTGTTTTGTTTACAGCCTATTGGATGTTTACCCTGATTAGGCGAAAATGCTTGAAAACGCCTGTGAGTTTAATTCTTAAATGGTTATTGCTAGAACTTTAAAAACGCAGAACAACACTTTAGTTCACAAGAGCACACTGTGCTTCTCTCCTGGTTCAAGTATCTCAAAGCTGAATCTCTAGGTAGCAAAAGAGTTTCAAACTCACAGAAAAGCATTTTAGCCCACTGGAAATAATTCCATGTTTCTTAGCTTGTGGGTACTAGGTTTCTTTGTGTATTTCAATGAAACTCTGCCAAAATGATTCTCTCTTGTGCCCCTCATGGCTCCCCAAATTTGGTCAATCCACCATCACAGGTTTTTTGTTTAGAGCCTATTGGATGTATACCCTGATTAGGCGAATTTCACTGAAAACGCCTGTAGTTTAATTCCTCAATGGTTAATGCTAGAACTTTGAATATGCAAAAAAGCACTTCAGATCACAAGAGCACACTGTGCTTCTGTCCTGGTTCAAGTATCTCAAAGCTGAATCACAAGGTAGCAAAAGAGTTTCAAACTCATAGAAAAGCGTTTTAGGCAACTGGAAATAATTCCATGTTTCTTAGCTTGTGGGTACTAGGTTTCTTTGTGTATTTCAATGAAACTCTGACAAAATGATTCTCTCTTGGGCCCCTCATGACTCCCCAAATGTGGTCAATCCACCATCACGGTTTTTTGTTTAGAGCGTATTGGATGTTTACCCTGATTAGGTGAATTTCACTGAAAACGCCTGTAGTTTAATTCTTCAATGGTTAATGCTAGAACATTGAAAATGCAGAAAAGCACTTCAGATCACAAGAGCACACTGTGCTTCTGTCCTGGTTCAAGTATCTCAAAGCTGAATCACTAGATAGCAAAAGAGTTTCAAACTCACAGAAAAGCGATTTAGCCAACTGGAAATAGTTCCATGTTTCTTAGTTTCTGGTCTATATGTTTCTTTGTGTATTTCAATGAAACTCTGAAAAAATGATTCTCTCTTGTGCCCCTCATGGCTCCCCAAATTTGGTCATCCCACCATCTCGGGTTTTTTGTTTAGAGTTATTGGATGTTTACCCTGATTAGGCGAATTTCACTGAAAACGCCTGTAGTTTAATTCCTTAATGGTTAAAGCTAGAACTTTGAAAATGCATAAAAGCACTTCATATCACAAAGAGCACACTGTGCTTCTGTCCTGGTTCAAGTATCTCAAAGCTGAATCACTAGGTAACAAAAGCGTTTCAAACTCACAGAAAAGCGATTTAGCCAACTGAAAATAATTCCATGTTTCTTAGCATCTGGGAACTAGGGTTCTTTGTGTATTTCAATGAAACTCTGACAAAATGATTCTCTCCTGTGCCCCTCATGGCTCCCCAAATTTGGTCATCCAACCATCACGGGTTTTTTGTTTAGAGTTATTGGATGTTTACCCTGATTAGGCGAATTTCACTGAAAACGCCTGTAGTCTAATTCCTCAATGGTTAAAGCTAGAACTTTGAAAATGCAGAAAAGAACTTCAGATCACAAGAGCACACTGTGCTTCTGTCCTGGTTCAAGTATCTCAAAGATGAATCACTAGGTAGCAAAAGAGTTTCAAACTCATAGAAAAGCATTTTAGCGAACTGGAAATAATTCCATGTTTCTTAGCTTCTGGGCACTAGGTTTATGTGTGTATTTCAATGAAACTCTGAAAAAATGATTCTCTCATGTGCCCCTCAAGACTCCCCAAGTTTGGTCATCCCTCCATCAAGGGTCTTCTCTTTACACTCTATTGGATGTTTACCCTGATTAGGCGAAAATGCCTGAAAACGCCTGTGAGTTTAATTCTTAAATGGTTAATGCTAGAACTTTAAAAACGCAGAACAACACTTTAGTTCACAAGAGCACACTGTGCTTCTGTCCTGGTTCAAGTATCTCAAAGATGAATCACTAGGTAGCAAAAGAGTTTCAAACTCACAGAAAAGCTTTTTAGCAAACTGGAAATAATTCCATGTCTCTTAGCTTGTGGGTACTAGGTTTCTTTGTGTATTTCAATGAAACTCTGACAAAATGATTCTCTCTTGGGCCCCTCATGGCTCCCCAAATTTAGTCGATCCACCATCACGGGTTTTTTGTTTAGAGCTTATTGGATATTTACCCTGATTAGGCGAATTTCCTGAAAACGCCTGTAGTTCAATTCCTCAATGGTTAATGCTAGAACTTTGAAAATGCAGAAAAGCATTTCAGATCACAACAGCACACTGTGCTTCTGTCCTGGTTCAAGTATCTCAAAGCTGAATCACTAGGTAGCAAAAGAGTTTCAAACTCACAGAAAAGCGATTTAGCCAACTGGAAATAATTCCATGTTTCTTAGCTTCTGGTTGCTAGGTTTCTTTGTGTATTTCAATGAATCTCTGACAAAATAATTCTGTCTTGTGCCCCTCATGGCTCCCCAAATTTGGTCATCCCTGCGTCACGGGTTTTTTGTTTAGAACCTATTGGATGTTTACCTGATTAGGCGAATTTCACTGAAAACGTCTGAAGTTTAATTCCTCAATGGTTAAAGCTAGAACTTTGAAAATGCAGAAAAGCACTTCAGATCACAAGAGCACACTGTGCTTCTGTCCTGGTTCAAGTATCTCAAAGCTGAATCACTAGGTAGCAAAAGAGTTTCAACCTGACAGAAAAGCGATTTAGCCAACTGGAAATAATTCCATGTTTCTTAGCTTCTGGGTACTAGGTTTCTTTGTGTATTTATATGAAAATCTGAAAAAATGATTCTCTCATGTGCCTATCAAGGCTCCCCAAGATTGTTCATCCCACCGTCAAGGGTGTTTTGTTTACAGCCTATTGGATGTTTACCCTGATTAGGCGAAAATGCTTGAAAACGCCTGTGAGTTTAATTCTTAAATGGTTATTGCTAGAACTTTAAAAACGCAGAACAACACTTTAGTTCACAAGAGCACACTGTGCTTCTCTCCTGGTTCAAGTATCTCAAAGCTGAATCTCTAGGTAGCAAAAGAGTTTCAAACTCACAGAAAAGCATTTTAGCCCACTGGAAATAATTCCATGTTTCTTAGCTTGTGGGTACTAGGTTTCTTTGTGTATTTCAATGAAACTCTGCCAAAATGATTCTCTCTTGTGCCCCTCATGGCTCCCCAAATTTGGTCAATCCACCATCACAGGTTTTTTGTTTAGAGCCTATTGGATGTATACCCTGATTAGGCGAATTTCACTGAAAACGCCTGTAGTTTAATTCCTCAATGGTTAATGCTAGAACTTTGAATATGCAAAAAAGCACTTCAGATCACAAGAGCACACTGTGCTTCTGTCCTGGTTCAAGTATCTCAAAGCTGAATCACAAGGTAGCAAAAGAGTTTCAAACTCATAGAAAAGCGTTTTAGGCAACTGGAAATAATTCCATGTTTCTTAGCTTGTGGGTACTAGGTTTCTTTGTGTATTTCAATGAAACTCTGACAAAATGATTCTCTCTTGGGCCCCTCATGACTCCCCAAATGTGGTCAATCCACCATCACGGGTTTTTTGTTTAGAGCGTATTGGATGTTTACCCTGATTAGGTGAATTTCACTGAAAACGCCTGTAGTTTAATTCTTCAATGGTTAATGCTAGAACATTGAAAATGCAGAAAAGCACTTCAGATCACAAGAGCACACTGTGCTTCTGTCCTGGTTCAAGTATCTCAAAGCTGAATCACTAGATAGCAAAAGAGTTTCAAACTCACAGAAAAGCGATTTAGCCAACTGGAAATAGTTCCATGTTTCTTAGTTTCTGGTCTATATGTTTCTTTGTGTATTTCAATGAAACTCTGAAAAAATGATTCTCTCTTGTGCCCCTCATGGCTCCCCAAATTTGGTCATCCCACCATCTCGGGTTTTTTGTTTAGAGTTATTGGATGTTTACCCTGATTAGGCGAATTTCACTGAAAACGCCTGTAGTTTAATTCCTTAATGGTTAAAGCTAGAACTTTGAAAATGCATAAAAGCACTTCATATCACAAGAGCACACTGTGCTTCTGTCCTGGTTCAAGTATCTCAAAGCTGAATCACTAGGTAACAAAAGCGTTTCAAACTCACAGAAAAGCGATTTAGCCAACTGAAAATAATTCCATGTTTCTTAGCATCTGGGAACTAGGGTTCTTTGTGTATTTCAATGAAACTCTGACAAAATGATTCTCTCCTGTGCCCCTCATGGCTCCCCAAATTTGGTCATCCAACCATCACGGGTTTTTTGTTTAGAGTTATTGGATGTTTACCCTGATTAGGCGAATTTCACTGAAAACGCCTGTAGTCTAATTCCTCAATGGTTAAAGCTAGAACTTTGAAAATGCAGAAAAGAACTTCAGATCACAAGAGCACACTGTGCTTCTGTCCTGGTTCAAGTATCTCAAAGATGAATCACTAGGTAGCAAAAGAGTTTCAAACTCATAGAAAAGCATTTTAGCGAACTGGAAATAATTCCATGTTTCTTAGCTTCTGGGCACTAGGTTTATGTGTGTATTTCAATGAAACTCTGAAAAAATGATTCTCTCATGTGCCCCTCAAGACTCCCCAAGTTTGGTCATCCCTCCATCAAGGGTCTTCTCTTTACACTCTATTGGATGTTTACCCTGATTAGGCGAAAATGCCTGAAAACGCCTGTGAGTTTAATTCTTAAATGGTTAATGCTAGAACTTTAAAAACGCAGAACAACACTTTAGTTCACAAGAGCACACTGTGCTTCTGTCCTGGTTCAAGTATCTCAAAGATGAATCACTAGGTAGCAAAAGAGTTTCAAACTCACAGAAAAGCTTTTTAGCAAACTGGAAATAATTCCATGTCTCTTAGCTTGTGGGTACTAGGTTTCTTTGTGTATTTCAATGAAACTCTGACAAAATGATTCTCTCTTGGGCCCCTCATGGCTACCCACATGTGGTCAATCCACCATCACGGGTTTTTTTGTTTAGAGCCTATTGGATGTTTACCCTGATTAGGCGAAAATGCCTGAAAACGCCTGTGAGTTTAATTCTTAAATGGTTAATGCTAGAACTTTAAAAACGCAGAACAACACTTTAGTTCATAAGAGCACACTGTGCTTCTGTCCTGGTTCAAGTATCTCAAAGCTGAATCACTAGGTAGCAAAAGAGTTTCAAACTCACAGAAAAGCGTTTTAGCAAACTGGAAATAATTCCATGTTTCTTAGCTTGTGGGTACTAGGTTTCTTTGTGTATTTCAATGAAACTCTGACAAAATGATTCTCTCTTGTGCCCCTCATGGCTCCCCAAATTTGGTCATCTCACCATCACGGGTTTTTTGTTTAGAGCCTATTGGAGGTTTACCCTGATTAGGCGAATTTCACTGAAAACGCCTGTTAGTTTAATTCCTCAATGGTTAATGCTAGAACTTTGAAAATGCAGAAAAGCACTTCAGATCACAAGAGCACACTGTGCTTCTTTCCTGGTTCAAGTATCTCAAAGCTGAATCAGTAGGTAACAAAAGAGTTTCAAACTCACACAAAAGCGTTTTAGCGAACTGGAAATAATCTCATGTTTCTTAGCTTCTGGGCATTAGGTTTCTTTGTGTATTTCAATGAAACTCTGAAGAAATGATTCTCTCATGTCCCTATCAAGGCTCCCCAATTTGGTCATCCCACCAACAAGGGTGTTTTGTTTACAGTCTTTTGGATATTTACCCTGATTAGGCGAAAATGCCTGAAAACACCTGTGAGTTTAATTCTTAAATGGTTAATGCTAGAACTTTAAAACGCACAACAACACTTTAGTTCACAAGAGCACACTGTGCTTCTGTCCTGGTTCAAGTATCTCAAAGCTGAATCACTAGGTAGCAAAAGAGTTTCAAACTCACAGAGAAGCGTTTTAGCCATCTGGAAATAATTCCATGTTTCTTAGCTGCTGGGTACTAGGTTTCTTTTTGTATTTCAATGAAACTCTGACAAAATGATTCTATCTTGTGCCCCTCATGGCTCCCCAAATTTGGTCAATCCACCATCACGAGTTTTTTTTTAGAGCCTATTGGATGTTTACCCTGATTAGGTGAATTTCACTGAAAACGCCTGTAGTTTAATTCCTCAATGGTTAATGCTAGAACTTTGAAAATGCAGAAAAGAACTTCAGATCACAAGAGCACTCTGTGCTTCTGTCCTGGTTCAAGTATCTCAAAGATGAATCACTAGGTAACAAAAGAGTTTCAAACTCACAGAAAAGCGTTTTAGAAAACTGGAAATAATTCCATGTTTCTTAGCTTCTGGGCACAAGTTTTTTTTGTGTATTTCAATGAAACTCTGAAAAAATGATTCTCTCATGTGCCCCTCAATGCTGCCCAAGTTTGGTCATCCCACCATCAAGGGTGTTTTGTTTACAGTCTATTGGATGTTTACCCTGATTAGGCGAAAATGCCTGAAAACGCCTGTGAGTTTAACTCTTAAATGGTTAATGCTAGAACTTTAGAAACGCAGAACAACACGTTAGTTCACAAGAGCACACTGTGCTTCTGTCCTGGTTCAAGTATCTCAAAGCTGAATCACTAGGTAGCAAAAGAGTTTCAAACTCACAGAAAAGTGTTTTAGCCATTTGGAAATAATTCCATGTTTCTTAGTTTCTGGGTACTAGGTTTCTTTGTTTATTTCAATTAAACTCTGACAAAATGATTCTCTCTTGTGCCCCTCATGGCTCCCCAAATTTGGTCAATCCACCATCACAGGTTTTTTGTTTAGAGCCTATTGGATGTATACCCTGATTAGGCGAATTTCACTGAAAACGCCTGTAGGAATTCCTCAATGGTTAAAGCTAGAACTTTGAAAATGCAGAAAAGCACTTCATATGACAAGAGCACACTGTGCTTTTGTCCTGGTTCAATTATCTCAAGCCTGAATCGCTAGGTAGCAAAAGAGTTTCAAAATCACAGAAAAGCGTTTTAGCAAGCTTGAAATAATTCCATGTTTCTTAGCTTCTGGGCACTAGGTTTCTTTGTGTATTTCAATGAAACTCTGAAAAAATCATTCTCTCATGTGCCCCTCAAGGCTCCCCAAGTTTGGTCATCCCACCATCAAGGGTGTTTGGTTTACAGTCTATTGGATGTTTACCCTGATTAGGCAAAAATGCCTGAAAACGCCTGTGAGTTTAATTCTTAAATGGTTAATGCTAGAACTTTAAAAAAGCAGAACAACACTTTAGATTACAAGAGCACACTGTCCTTCACTCCTGGTTCAAGTATCTCAAAGCTGAATCACTAGGAAGAAAAAGAGTTTCAAACTCACAGAAAAGCGTTTTAGCCAACTGGAAATAATACCATGTTTCTTAGCTTGTGGGTATTAGGTTTCTTTGTGTATTTCAATGAAACTCTGACAAAATGATTCTCTGGTGTGCCCCTCATGGCTCCCCAAATTTGGTCAATCCACCATCACGGGTTTTTGGTTTAGAGCCTATTGGATATTTACCCTGATTAGGCGAATTTCACTGAAAACGCCTGTAGTTTAATTCCTCAATGGTTAATGCTAGAACTTTGAATATGCAAAAAAGCACTTCAGATCACAAGAGCACACTGTGCTTCTGTCCTGGTTCAAGTATCTCAAAGCTGAATCACAAGGTAGCAAAAGAGTTTCAAACTCATAGAAAAGCGTTTTAGGCAACTGGAAATAATTCCATGTTTCTTAGCTTGTGGGTACTAGGTTTCTTTGTGTATTTCAATGAAACTCTGACAAAATGATTCTCTCTTGGGCCCCTCATGACTCCCCAAATGTGGTCAATCCACCATCACGGGTTTTTTGTTTAGAGCGTATTGGATGTTTACCCTGATTAGGTGAATTTCACTGAAAACGCCTGTAGTTTAATTCTTCAATGGTTAATGCTAGAACATTGAAAATGCAGAAAAGCTCTTCAGATCACAAGAGCACACTGTGCTTCTGTCCTGGTTCAAGTATCTCAAAGCTGAATCACTAGATAGCAAAAGAGTTTCAAACTCACAGAAAAGCGATTTAGCCAACTGGAAATAGTTCCATGTTTCTTAGTTTCTGGTCACTAGGTTTCTTTGTGTATTTCAATGAAACTCTGAAAAAATGATTCTCTCTTGTGCCCCTCATGGCTCCCCAAATTTGGTCATCCCACCATCTCGGGTTTTTTGTTTAGAGTTATTGGATGTTTACCCTGATTACGCGAATTTCACTGAAAACGCCTGTAGTTTAATTCCTTAATGGTTAAAGCTAGAACTTTGAAAATGCATAAAAGCACTTCATATCACAAGAGCACACTGTGCTTCTGTCCTGGTTCAAGTATCTCAAAGCTGAATCACTAGGTAGCAAAAGCGTTTCAAACTCACAGAAAAGCGATTTAGCCAACTGAAAATAATTCCATGTTTCTTAGCATCTGGTCACTAGGTTTCTTTGTGTATTTCAATGAAACTCTGAAAAAATGATTCTCTCTTGTGCCCCTCATGGCTCCCCAAATTTGGTCATCCCACCATCTCGGGTTTTTTGTTTAGAGTTATTGGATGTTTACCCTGATTACGCGAATTTCACTGAAAACGCCTGTAGTTTAATTCCTTAATGGTTAAAGCTAGAACTTTGAAAATGCATAAAAGCACTTCATATCACAAGAGCACACTGTGCTTCTGTCCTGGTTCAAGTATCTCAAAGCTGAATCACTAGGTAGCAAAAGAGTTTCAAACTCACAGAAAAGCGTTTTAGCCAACTGGAAATAATTCCATGTTTCTTAGCTTGTGGGTACTAGGTTTCTTTGTGTATTTCAATGAAACTCTGACAAAATGATTCTCTCTTGGGCCCCTCATGGCTACCCAAATGTGGTCAATCCACCATCACGGGTTTTTTTGTTTAGAGCCTATTGGATGTTTACCCTGATTAGGCGAATTTCACTGAAAACGCCTGTAGTTTAATTCTTCAATGGTTAATGCTAGAACATTGAAAATGCAGAAAAGCACTTCAGATCACAAGAGCACACTGTGCTTCTGTCCTGGTTCAAGTATCTCAAAGCTGAATCACTAGGTAGCAAAAGAGTTTCAAACTCACAGAAAAGCGTTTTAGCCAACTGGAAATAATTCCATGTTTCTTAGCTTCTGGGTACTAGGTTTCTTTGTGTATTTCAATGAAACTCTGACAAAATGATTCTCTCTTGTGCCCCTCATGGCTCCCCAAATTTGGTCATCCCACCATCTCGGGTTTTTTGTTTAGAGTTATTGGATGTTTACCCTGATTAGGCGAATTTCACTGAAAACGCCTGTAGTTTAATTCCTCAATGGTTAAAACTAGAACTTTGAAAATGCATAAAAGCACTTCATATCACAAGAGCACACTGTGCTTCTGTCCTGGTTCAAGTATCTCAAAGGTGAATCACTAGGTAGCAAAAGAGTTTCAAACTCACAGAAAAGCGATTTAGCCAACTGAAAATAATTCCATGTTTCTTAGCATCTGGCTACTAGGTTTCTTTGTGTATTTCAATGAAACTCTGACAAAATGATTCTCTCTTGTGCCCCTCATGGCTCCCCAAATTTGGTCATCCCACCATCTCGGGTTTTTTGTTTAGAGTCTATTGGATGTTTACCCTGATTAGGCGAATTTCACTGAAAACGCCTGTAGTTTAATTCCTTAATGGTTAAGCTAGAACTTTGAAAATGCAGAAAAGCACTTCATATCACAAGAGCACACTGTGCTTCTGTCCTGGTTCAAGTATCTCAAAGCTGAATCACTAGGTAGCAAAAGAGTTTCAAACTCACAGAAAAGCGATTTTAGCCAACTGAAAATAATTCCATGTTTCTTAGCTTCTGGGTACTAGGTTTCTTTGTGTATTTCAATGAAACTCTGACAAAATGATTCTCTCTTGTGCCCCTCATGGCTCCCCAAATTTGGTCATCCCACCATCACGGGCTTTTTGTTTAGAGCCTATTGGATGTTTACCCTGATTAGGCGAATTTCACTGAAAACGCCTGTAGTTTAAATTCCTCAATGGTTAATGCTAGAACTTTAAAAACGCAGAACAACACTTTAGATCACAAGAGCACACTGTGCTTCTGTCCTGGTTCAAGTATCTCAAAGCTGAATCACTAGGTAGCAAAAGAGTTTCAAACTCACAGAAAAGCGTTTTAGCCAACTGGAAATAATTCCATGTTTCTTAGCTTGTGGGTACTAGGTTTCTTTGTGTATTTCAATGAAACTCTGACAAAATGATTCTCTCTTGTGCCCCTCATGGCTCCCCAAATTTGGTCAATCCACCATCACGGGTTTTTGTTTAGAGCCTATTGGATGTTTACCCTGATTAGGCGAATTTCACTGAAAACGCCTGTAGTTTAATTCCTCAATGGTTAATGCTAGAACTTTAAAAATGCAGAAAAAAGAACTTCAGATCACAAGAGCACACTGTGCTTCTGTCCTGGTTCAAGTATCTCAAAGATGAATCACTAGGTAGCAAAAGAGTTTCAAACTCACAGAAAAGCGTTTTAGCCAACTGGAAATAATTCCATGTTTCTTAGCTTCTGGGTACTAGGTTTCTTTGTGTATTTCAATGAAACTCTGACAAAATGATTCTCTCTTGTGCCCCTCATGGCTCCCCAAATTTGGTCAATCCACCATCACGGGTTTTTTGTTTAGAGCCTATTGGATGTTTACCCTGATTAGGCGAATTTCACTGAAAACGCCTGTAGTTTAATTCTTCAATGGTTAATGCTAGAACTTTGAAAATGCAGAAAAAGCACTTCAGATCACAAGAGCACACTGTGCTTCTGTCCTGGTTCAAGTATCTCAAAGCTGAATCACTAGGTAGCAAAAGAGTTTCAAACTCACAGAAAAGCGATTTAGCCAACTGGAAATAATTCCATGTTTCTTAGCTTCTGGGTACTAGGTTTCTTTGTGTATTTCAATGAAACTCTGACAAAATGATTCTCTCTTGTGCCCCTCATGGCTCCCCAAATTTGGTCATCCACCATCACGGGTTTTTTGTTTAGAGCCTATTGGATGTTTACCCTGATTAGGCGAATTTCACTGAAAACGCCTGTAGTTTAATTCCTCAATGGTTAATGCTAGAACATTGAAAATGCAGAAAAGCACTTCAGATCACAAGAGCACACTGTGCTTCTGTCCTGGTTCAAGTATCTCAAAGCTGAATCACTAGGTAGCAAAAGAGTTTCAAACTCACAGAAAAGCGTTTTAGCCAACTGGAAATAATTCCATGTTTCTTAGCTTCTGGGTACTAGGGTTCTTTGTGTATTTCAATGAAACTCTGACAAAATGATTCTCTCTTGTGCCCCTCATGGCTCCCCAAATTTGGTCATCCACCATCACGGGTTTTTTGTTTAGAGTCTATTGGATGTTTACCCTGATTAGGCGAATTTCACTGAAAACGCCTGTAGTTTAATTCCTCAATGGTTAGTGCTAGAACTTTGAAAATGCAGAAAAGAACTTCAGATCACAAGAGCACACTGTGCTTCTGTCCTGGTTCAAGTATCTCAAAGATGAATCACTAGGTAGCAAAAGAGTTTCAAACTCACAGAAAAGCAATTTAGCCAACTGAAATAATTCCATGTTTCTTAGCTTCTGGGACACTAGGTTTATTTGTGTATTTCAATGAAACTCTGAAAAAATGATTCTCTCTTGTGCCCCTCAAGACTCCCCAAGTTTGGTCATCCCACCATCAAGGGTTTTTGTTTAGAGCCTATTGGATGTTTACCCTGATTAGGCGAATTTCCTGAAAACGCCTGTGAGTTTAATTCTTAAATGGTTAATGCTAGAACTTTAAAAACGCAGAACAACACTTTAGTTCACAAGAGCACACTGTGCTTCTGTCCTGGTTCAAGTATCTCAAAGCTGAATCACTAGGTAGCAAAAGAGTTTCAAACTCACAGAAAAGCGTTTTAGCCAACTGGAAATAATTCCATGTTTCTTAGCTTGTGGGTACTAGGTTTCTTTGTGTATTTCAATGAAACTCTGACAAAATGATTCTCTCTTGTGCCCCTCATGGCTCCCCAAATTTGGTCAATCCACCATCACGGGTTTTTGTTTAGAGCCTATTGGATGTTTACCCTGATTAGGCGAATTTCACTGAAAACGCCTGTAGTTTAATTCCTCAATGGTTAATTCTAGAACTTTGAAAATGCATAAAAGCACTTCAGATCACAAGAGCACACTGTGCTTCTGTCCTGGTTCAAGTATCTCAAAGCTGAATCACTAGGTAGCAAAAGAGTTTCAAACTCACAGAAAAGCGATTTAGCCAACTGGAAATAATTCCATGTTTCTTAGCATCTGGGTACTAGGTTTCTTTGTGTATTTCAATGAAACTCTGACAAAATGATTCTCTCTTGTGCCCCTCATGGCTCCCCAAATTTGGTCATCCCACCATCTCGGGTTTTTTGTTTAGAGTTATTGGATGTTTACCCTGATTACGCGAATTTCACTGAAAACGCCTATAGTTTAATTCCTTAATGGTTAAAGCTAGAACTTTGAAAATGCATAAAAGCACTTCATATCACAAGAGCACACTGTGCTTCTGTCCTGGTTCAAGTATCTCAAAGCTGAATCACTAGGTAGCAAAAGCGTTTCAAACTCACAGAAAAGCGATTTAGCCAACTGAAAATAATTCCATGTTTCTTAGCATCTGGGTACTAGGTTTCTTTGTGTATTTCAATGAAACTCTGACAAAATGATTCTCTCTTGTGCCCCTCATGGCTCCCCAAATTTGGTCATCCCACCATCACGGGCTTTTTGTTTAGAGCCTATTGGATGTTTACCCTGATTAGGCGAATTTCACTGAAAACGCCTGTTAGTTTAAATCCTCAATGGTTAATGCTAGAACTTTAAAAACGCAGAACAACACTTTAGATCACAAGAGCACACTGTGCTTCTATCCTGGTTCAAGTATCTCAAAGCTGAATCACTAGGTAGCAAAAGAGTTTCAAACTCACAGAAAAGCGTTTTAGCCAACTGGAAATAATTCCATGTTTCTTAGCTTGTGGGTACTAGGTTTCTTTGTGTATTTCAATGAAACTCTGTCAAAATGATTCTCTCTTGTACCCCTCATGGCTCCCCAAATTTGGTCAATCCACCCTCACGGGTTATTTGTTTAGAGCCTATTGGATATTTACCCTGATTAGGCGAATTTCACTGAAAACGCCTGTAGTTTAATTCCTCAATGGTTAATTCTAGAACTTTGAAAATGCATAAAAGCACTTCAGATCACAAGAGCACACTGTGCTCCTGTCCTGGTTCAAGTATCTCAAAGGTGAATCACTAGGTAGCAAAAGAGTTTCAAACTCACAGAAAAGCGATTTAGCCAACTGAAAATAATTCCATGTTTCTTAGCATCTGGGTACTAGGTTTCTTTGTGTATTTCAATGAAACTCTGACAAAATGATTCTCTCTTCTTCCCCTCATGGCTCCCCAAATTTGGTCATCCCACCATCTCGGGTTTTTTGTTTAGAGTTATTGGATGTTTACCCTGATTAGGCGAATTTCACTGAAAACGCCTGTAGATTAATTCCTCAATGGTTAAAGCTAGAACTTTGAAAATGCATAAAAGCACTTCATATCACAAGAGCACACTGTGCTTCTGTCCTGGTTCAAGTATCTCAAAGCTGAATCACTAGGTAGCAAAAGCGTTTCAAACTCACAGAAAAGCGATTTAGCCAACTGAAAATAATTCCATGTTTCTTAGCATCTGGGTACTAGGTTTCTTTGTGTATTTCAATGAAACTCTGACAAAATGATTCTCTCTTGTGCCCCTCATGGCTCCCCAAATTTGGTCATCCCACCATCACGGGCTTTTTGTTTAGAGCCTATTGGATGTTTACCCTGATTAGGCGAATTTCACTGAAAACGCCTGTAGTTTAATTCCTCAATGGTTAATGCTAGAACTTTGAAAATGCATAAAAGCACTTCAGATCACAAGAGCACACTGTGCTTCTGTCCTGGTTCAAGCATCTCAAAGATGAATCACTAGGTAGCAAAAGAGTATCAAACTCACAGAAAAGCATTTTAGCCAACTGGAAATAATTCCATGTTTCTTAGCTTCTGGACACTAGGTTTATGTGTGTATTTCAATGAAACTCTGAAAAAATGATTCTCTCATGTGCCCCTCAAGACTCCCCAAGTTTGGTCATCCCTCCATCAAGGGTGTTGTGTTTACAGTCTATTGGATGTTTACCCTGATTGGGCGAAAATGCCTGAAAACGCCTGTGAGTTTAATTCTTAAATGGTTAATGCTAGAACTTTAAAAAACGCAGAACAACACTTTAGTTCACAAGAGCACACTGTGCTTCTGTCCTGGTTCAAGTATCTCAAAGCTGTATCACTAGGTAGCAAAAGAGTTTCAAACTCACAGAAAAGCGTTTTAGCCAACTGGAAATAATTCCATGTTTCTTAGCTTGTGGGTACTAGGTTTCTTTGTGTATTTCAATGAAACTCTGACAAAATGATTCTCTCTTGTGCCCCTCATGGCTACCCAAATTTGGTCATCCCACCATCACGGGGTTTTTTGTTTAGAGCCTATTGGATGTTTACCCTGATTAGGCGAATTTCACTGAAAACGCCTGTAGTTTAATTCTTCAATGGTTAATGCTAGAACATTGAAAATGCAGAAAAGCACTTCAGATCACAAGAGCACACTGTGCTTCTGTCCTGGTTCAAGTATCTCAAAGATGAATCACTAGGTAGCAAAAGAGTTTCAAACTCACAGAAAAGCGATTTTAGCCAACTGGATATAATTCCATGTTTCTTAGCTTCTGGGTACTAGGTTTCTTTGTGTATTTCAATGAAACTCTGAAAAATGATTCTCTCATGTGCCCCTCATGGCTCCCCAAATTTGGTCATCCCACCATCACGGGTTTTTTGTTTAGAGCCTATTGGATGTTTACCCTGATTAGGCGATTTTGCCTGAAAACGCCTGTAGTTTAATTCCTCAATGGTTTAATGCTAGAACATTGAAAATGCAGAAAAGCACTTCAGATCACAAGAGCACACTGTGCTTCTGTCCTGGTTCAAGTATCTCAAAGCTGAATCACTAGGTAGCAAAAGAGTTTCAAACTCACAGAAAAGCGTTTTAGCCAACTGGAAATAATTACATGTTTCTTAGCTTCTGGGTACTAGGTTTCTTTGTGTATTTCAATGAAACTCTGAAAAAATGATTCTCTCATGTGCCCCTCATGGCTCCCCAAGTTTGGTCATCCCACCATCACGGGCTTTTTGTTTAGAGTCTATTGGATGTTTACCCTGATTAGGCGAATTTCACTGAAAACGCCTGTAGTTTAATTCCTCAATGGTTAGTGCTAGAACTTTGAAAATGCAGAAAAGAACTTCAGATCACAAGAGCACACTGTGCTTCTGTCCTGGTTCAAGTATCTCAAAGATGAATCACTAGGTAGCAAAAGAGTTTCAAACTCACAGAAAAGCAATTTAGCCAAATGAAATTAATTCCATGTTTCTTAGCTTCTGGGCACTAGGTTTATTTGTGTATTTTAATGAAACTCTGAAAAAATGATTCTCTCATGTGCCCTTCAAGACTCCCCAAGTTTGGTCATCCCTCCATCAAGGGTGTTTTGTTTAGAGTCTATTGGATGTTTACCCTGATTAGGCAAAAATGCCTGAAAACCCCTGTGAGTTTAATTCTTAAATGGTTAATGCTAGAACTTTAAAAACGCAGAACAACACTTTAGTTCACAAGAGCACACTGTGCTTCTGTCCTGGTTCAAGTATCTCAAAGCTGAATCACTAGGTAGCAAAAGAGTTTCAAACTCACAGAAAAGCGATTTAGCCAACTGGAAATAATTCCATGTTTCTTAGCATGTGGGTACTAGGTTGTCTTTGTGTATTTCAATGAAACTCTGAGAAAATGATTCGCTCTTTTGCCCCTCATGGCTCCCTAAGTTTGGTCAATCCACCATCAGGGGTTATTTGTTTAGAGCCTATTGGATGTTTACCCTGATTAGGCGAATTTCACTGAAAACGCCTGTAGTTTAATTTCTCAATGGTTAATTCTAGAACTTTGAAAATGCATAAAAGCACTTCATATCACAAGAGCACACTGTGCTTCTGTCCTGGTTCAAGTATCTCAAAGCTGAATCACTAGGTAGCAAAAGAGTTTCAAACTCACAGAAAAGCGATTTAGCCAACTGGAAATAATTCCATGTTTCTTAGCTTGTGGGTACTAGGTTTCTTTGTGTATTTCAATGAAACTCTGACAAAATGATTCTCTCTTGGGCCCCTCATGGCTCCCCAAATGTGGTCAATCCACCATCACGGGTTTTTTGTTTAGAGCCTATTGGATGTTTACCCTGATTAGGTGAATTTCACTGAAAACGCCTGTAGTTTAATTCTTCAATGGTTAATGCTAGAACATTGAAAATGCAGAAAAGCACTTCAGATCACAAGAGCACACTGTGCTTCTGTCCTGGTTCAAGTATCTCAAAGCAGAATCACTAGATAGCAAAAGAGTTTCAAACTCACAGAAAAGTGATTTAGCCAACTGGAAATAATTCCAAGTTTCTTATTTTCTGGGTACTAGGGTTTTTTGTGTATTTCAATGAAACTCTGACAAAATGATTCTCTCTTGTGCCCCTCATGGCTCCCCAAATTTGGTCATCCCACCATCTCGGGTTTTTTTATTTAGAGCCTATTGGATGTTTACCCTGATTACGCGAATTTCACTGAAAACGCCTATAGTTTAATTCCTTAATGGTTAAAGCTAGAACTTTGAAAATGCATAAAAGCACTTCATATCACAAGAGCACACTGTGCTTCTGTCCTGGTTCAAGTATCTCAAAGCTGAATCACTAGGTAGCAAAAGCGTTTCAAACTCACAGAAAAGCGATTTAGCCAACTGAAAATAATTCCATGTTTCTTAGCATCTGGGTACTAGGTTTCTTTGTGTATTTCAATGAAACTCTGACAAAATGATTCTCTCTTGTGCCCCTCATGGCTCCCCATATTTGGTCATCCCACCATCACGGGCTTTTTGTTTAGAGCCTATTGGATGTTTACCCTGATTAGGCGAATTTCACTGAAAACGCCTGTTAGTTTAAATCCTCAATGGTTAATGCTAGAACTTTAAAAACGCAGAACAACACTTTAGATCACAAGAGCACACTGTGCTTCTATCCTGGTTCAAGTATCTCAAAGCTGAATCACTAGGTAGCAAAAGAGTTTCAAACTCACAGAAAAGCGTTTTAGCCAACTGGAAATAATTCCATATTTCTTAGCTTGTGGGTACTAGGTTTCTTTGTGTATTTCAATGAAACTCTGTCAAAATGATTCTCTCTTGTACCCCTCATGGCTCCCCAAATTTGGTCAATCCACCCTCACGGGTTATTTGTTTAGAGCCTATTGGATATTTACCCTGATTAGGCGAATTTCACTGAAAACGCCTGTAGTTTAATTCCTCAATGGTTAATTCTAGAACTTTGAAAATGCATAAAAGCACTTCAGATCACAAGAGCACACTGTGCTCCTGTCCTGGTTCAAGTATCTCAAAGGTGAATCACTAGGTAGCAAAAGAGTTTCAAACTCACAGAAAAGCGATTTAGCCAAGTGAAAATAATTCCATGTTTCTTAGCATCTGGGTACTAGGTTTCTTTGTGTATTTCAATGAAACTCTGACAAAATGATTCTCTCTTCTGCCCCTCATGGCTCCCCAAATTTGGTCATCCCACCATCACGGGTTTTTTGTTTAGAGTTATTGGATGTTTACCCTGATTAGGCGAATTTCACTGAAAACGCCTGTACTTTAATTCCTCAATGGTTAATGCTAGAACATTTGAAAATGCATAAAAGCACTTCAGATCACAAGAGCACACTGTGCTTCTGTCCTGGTTCAAGTATCTCAAAGCTGAATCACTAGGTAGCAAAAGAGTTTCAAACTCACAGAAAAGCGATTTAGCAACTGAAAATAATTCCATGTTTCTTAGCTTCTGGGCACTAGGTTTCTTTGTGTATTTCAATGAAACTCTGAAAAAATGATTCTCTCTTGTGCCCCTCATGGCTCCCCAAGTTTGGACATCCCTCCATCACGGGCTTTTTGTTTAGAGCCTATTGGATGTTTACCCTGATTAGGCGAATTTCACTGAAAACGCCTGTAGTTTAATTCCTCAATGGTTAATGCTAGAACTTTGAAAATGCAGAAAAGAACTTCAGATCACAAGAGCACACTGTGCTTCTGTCCTGGTTCAAGTATCTCAAAGATGAATCACTAGGTAGCAAAAGAGTATCAAACTCACAGAAAAGCATTTTAGCCAACTGGAAATAATTCCATGTTTCTTAGCTTCTGGCACTAGGTTTATTTGTGTATTTCAATGAAACTCTGAAAAAATGATTCTCTCATGTGCCCCTCAAGACTCCCCAATTTTGGTCATCCCTCCATCAAGGGTGTTTTGTTTAGAGTCTATTGGATGTTTACCCTGATTAGGCGAAAATGCCTGAAAACGCCTGTGAGTTTAATTCTTAAATGGTTAATGCTAGAACTTTAAAAACGCAGAACAACACTTTAGTTCACAAGAGCACACTGTGCTTCTGTCCTGGTTCAAGTATCTCAAAGCTGAATCACTAAGTAGCAAAAGAGTTTCAAACTCACAGAAAAGCGTTTTAGCCAACTGGAAATAATTCCATGTTTCTTAGCTTGTGGGTACTAGGTTTCTTTGTGTATTTCAATGAAACTCTGACAAAATGATTCTCTCTTGTGCCCCTCATGGCTCCCCAAATTTGGTCATCCACCATCACGGGTTTTTTGTTTAGAGCCTATTGGATGTTTACCCTGATTAGGCGAATTTCACTGAAAACGCCTGTAGTTTAATTCTCAATGGTTAATTCTAGAACTTTGAAAATGCATAAAAGCACTTCAGATCACAAGAGCACACTGTGCTTCTGTCCTGGTTCAAGCATCTCAAAGATGAATCACTGGTAGCAAAAGAGTTTCAAACTCACAGAAAAGCTTTGGAAAAAATGCTTAGCTTGTGGGACACTAGGAATTTCAATGAAACTCATGATTCTCTCATGTGCCCCTCAAGTTTGGTCATCCCACCATCACGGGCACTATTGGATGTTTACCCTGATTAGGCTTGAAAAACGCCTGTAGTTTAATTCCTCAATGGTTTGCTAGAACTTTGTATCTCACAAGAGCACACTGTGCTTCTGTCCTGGTTCAAGTATCTCAAAGATGAATCACTAGGTAGCAAAAGAGTTTCAAACTCACAGAAAAGCAATTTAGCCATCTGGAATTAATTTCATGTTTCTTAGCTTCTGGGCACTAGGTTTATTTTGTGTATTTCAATGAAACTCTGAAAAAATGATTCTCTCATGTGCCCCTCAAGACTCCCCAAGTTTGGTCATCCCTCCATCAAGGGTGTTTTGTTTAGAGTCTATTGGATGTTTACCCTGATTAGGCGAAAATGCCTGAAAACGCCTGTGAGTTTAATTCTTAAATGGTTAATGCTAGAACTTTAAAAACGCAGAACAACACTTTAGTTCACAAGAGCACACTGTGCTTCTGTCCTGGTTCAAGTATCTCAAAGCTGAATCACTAGGCAGCAAAAGAGTTTCAAACTCACAGAAAAGCGATTTAGCCAACTGGAAATAATTCCATGTTTCTTAGCATGTGGGTACTAGGTTTCTTTGTGTATTTCAATGAAACTCTGACAAAATGATTCGCTCTTTTGCCCCTCATGGCTCCCTAAGTTTGGTCAATCCACCATCAGGGGTTATTTGTTTAGAGCCTATTGGATGTTTACCCTGATTAGGCGAATTTCACTGAAAAACGCCTGTAGTTTAATTTCTCAATGGTTAATTCTAGAACTTTGAAAATGCATAAAAGCACTTCAGATCACAAGAGCACACTGTGCTTCTGTCCTGGTTCAAGTATCTCAAAGCTGAATCACTAGGTAGCAAAAGAGTTTCAAACTCACAGAAAAGCGATTTAGCCAACTGAAAATAATTCCATGTTTCTTAGCATCTGGGTACTAGGTTTCTTTGTGTATTAAAATGAAATTCTGACAAAATGATTCTCTCTTGTGCCCCTCATGGCTCCCCAAATTTGGTCATCCCACCATCACGGGTTTTTTGTTTAGAACCTATTGGATGTTTACCCTGATTAGCGAATTTCACTGAAAACGCCTGTAGTTTAATTCCTCAATGGTTAATGCTAGAACTTTGAAAATGCAGAAAAGCACTTCAGATCAGAAGAGCACACTGTGCTTCTTTCCTGGTTCAAGTATCTCATAGCTGAATCACTAGGTAACAAAAGAGTTTCAAACTCACAAAAAAGCGTTTTAGCGAACAGGAAATAATTCCATGTTTCTTAGCTTCTGGGCACTAGGTTTATTTGTGTATTTCAATGAAACTCTGAAAAAATGATTCTCTCTTGAGCCCCTCATGGATCCCCAAGTTTGGTCATCCCTCAATCAAGGGTGTTTTGTTTACAGTCTATTGGATGTTTACCCTGATTAGGCGAATTTCACTGAAAACGCCTGTAGTTTAATTCTTCAATGGTTAATGCTAGAACATTGAAAATGCAGAAAAGCACTTCAGATCACAAGAGCACACTGTGCTTCTTTCCTGGTTCAAGTATCTCAAAGCTGAATCACTAGGTAGCAAAAGAGTTTCAAACTCAAAGAAATGCGTTTTAGCCAACTGGAAATAATTCCATGTTTCTTAGCTTCTGGGTACTAGGGTTTTTTGTGTATTTCAATGAAACTCTGACAAAATGATTCTCTCTTGTGCCCCTCATGGATCCCCAAATTTGGTCATCCCACCATCAAGGGTTTACTTTGTTTACAGCCTATTGGATGTTTACCCTGATTAGGCGAAAATGCACTAAAAACGCCTGTGAGTTTAATTCTCTAAATGGTTAATGCTAGAACTTTAAAAACGCAGTCATCAACACTTTAGTTCACAAGAGCACACTGTGCTTCTCTCCTGGTTCAAGTATCTCAAGAGCTGAATCACTAGGCAGCAAAAGAGTTTCAAACTCACAGAAAAGTGTTTTAGCCAACTGGAAATAATTCAATATTTCTTAGCTTGTGGGTACTAGGTTTCTTCGTGTATTTCAATGAAACTCTGACAATATGATTCTCTCTTGGGCCCCTCATGGCTCCCCAAATGTGGTCATCCCACCATCTCGGGTTTTTTGTTTAGAGTTATTGGATGTTTACCCTGATTAGGCGAATTTCACTGAATACGCCTGTAGTTTAATTCCTCAATGGTTAATGCTAGAACTTTGAAAATGCAGAAAAGAACTTCAGATCACAAGAGCACACTGTGCTTCTGTCCTGGTTCAAGCATCTCAAAGATGAATCACTAGGTAGCAAAAGAATATCAAACTCACAGAAAAGCATTTTAGCCAACTGGAAATAATTCCATGTTTCTTAGCTTCTGGACACTAGGTTTATGTGTGTATTTCAATGAAACTCTGAAAAAAATGATTCTCTCATGTGCCCCTCAAAACTCCCCAAGTTTGGTCATCCCTCCATCAAGGGTGTTGTGTT
>JAKELJ010000037.1:98458-179712 GCA_025594165.1 Tamias sibiricus | reverse complement strand
GCTACCTAGAGATTCAGCTTTGAGATACTTGAACCAGGAGAGAAGCACAGTGTGCTCTTGTGAACTAAAGTGTTGTTCTGCGTTTTTAAAGTTCTAGCATTAACCATTTAAGAATTAAAATCACAGGAAATTTTCAGGCATTTTCGCCTAATCAGGGTAAACATCCAATAGACTGTAAAAAAAACACCCTTGATGGTGGGATGACCAAACTTGGGGAGCCTTGAGGGGCACATGAGAGAATCATTTTTTCAGAGTTTCATTGAAATACACAAAGAAACCTAGTGCCCAGAAGCTAAGAAACATGGAATAATTTCCAGTTCGCTAAAAACGCTTTTCTGTGAGTTTGAAACTCTTTTGCTACCTAGTGATTCAGCTTTGAGATACTTGAACCAGGACAGAAGCACAGTGTTCTCTTGTGATCGGAAGTGCTTTGCTGCATTTCCAAAGTTCTAGCATTAACCATTGAGGAATTAAACTACAGGCGTTTTCAGTGAAGTTCGCCTAATCAGTGTAAACATCCAATAGGCACTAAAAACAAAACCCGTGATGGTGGATCGACTAAATTTGGGGAGCCATGAGGGGCACAAGAGAGAATCATTTTGTCCGAGTTTCATTGAAATACACAAAGAAACCTAGTACCCACAATCTAAGAAACATGGAATTATTTCCAGATGGCTAAAATGCTTTTCTGTGAGTTTGAAACTCTTTTGCTACCTAGAGATTCAGCTTAGAGATACTTGAACCAGGAGAGAAGCACAGTGTGCTTTTGTGAACTAAAGTGTTGTTCTGCGTTTTTAAAGTTTCTAGCATTAACCATTTAAGAATTAAACTCACAGGCGTTTTCAGGCATTTTCGCCTAATCAAGGTAAACATCCAATAGGCTGTAAACAAAACACCCTTGATGGTGGGATGACCAAACTTGGGGAGCCTTGAGAGGCACATGAGAGAATCATTTTTTCAGAGTTTCATTGAAATACACAAAGAAACCTAGTACCCACAAGCTAAGAAACATGGAATTATTTCCAGTTGGCTAAAACGCTTTTCTGTGAGTTTGAAACTCTTTTGCTACCTAGTGATTCAGCTTTGAGATACTTGAACCAGGACAGAAGCACAGTGTGCTCTTGTGATCTGAAGTGGTTTTCTGCATTTTCAAAGTTCTAGCATTAACCATTGAGGAATTGAACTACAGGCGTTTTTTAGGAAATTCGCCTAATCAGGGTAAATATCCAATAAGCTCTAAACAAAAAAACCCGTGATGGTGGATCGACTAAATTTGGGGGAGCCATGAGGGGCACAAGAGAGAATCATTTTGTCAGAGTTTCATTGAAATACACAAAGAAACCTTGTACCCACAAGCTAAGAAACATGGAATATTTCCAGTTGGCTAAAATCTTTTCTGTGTGTTTGAAACTGTTTTGCTACCAAGTGATTCAGCTTTGAGATATGTGAACCAGGACAGAAGCACAGTGTGCTCTTGTGAACTAAAGTGCTTTTCTGCATTTTCAAAGTTCTAGCATTAACCATTGAGGAATTAAACAAACAGGCGTTTTCAGTGAAATTTGCCTAATCAGTGTAAACATCCAATAACTCTAAACAAAAAACCCGTGATGGTGGGATGACCAAATTTGGGGATCCATGAGGGGCACAAGAGAGAATCATTTCGTCAGAGTTTCATTGAAATACACAAAGAACCCTAGTACCCAGAAGCTAAGAAACATGGAATTATTTCCAGTTGGCTAAAACGCTTTTCTGTGTGTTTGAAACGCTTTTGCTACCTAGTGATTCATCTTTGAGATACTTGAACCAGGACAGAAGCACAGTGTGCTCTTGTGATATGAAGTGCTTTTATGCATTTTCAAAGTTCTAGCTTTAACCATTGAGGAATTAATCTACAGGCGTTTTCAGTGAAATTCGCCTAATCAGGGTAAACATCCAATAACTCTAAACAAAAAACCCGTGATGGTGGGATGACCAAATTTGGGGATCCATGAGGGGCACAAGAGAGAATCATTTTGTCAGAGTTTCATTGAAATACACAAAGAACCCTAGTACCCAGAAGCTAAGAAACATGGAATTATTTCCAGTTGGCTAAAACGCATTTCTTTGAGTTTGAAACTCTTTTGCTACCTAATGATTCAGCTTTGAGATACTTGAACCAGGAAAGAAGCACAGTGTGCTCTTGTGATCTGAAGTGCTTTTCTGCATTTTCAATGTTCTAGCATTAACCATTGAAGAATTAAACTACAGGCGTTTTCAGTGAAATTCGCCTAATCAGGGTAAACATCCAATAGACTGTAAACAAAACACCCTTGATTGAGGGATGACCAAACTTGGGGAGTCTTGAGGGGCACATGAGAGAATCATTTTTTCAGAGTTTCATTGAAATACACAAATAAACCTAGTGCCCAGAAGCTAAGAAACATGGAATTATTTCCTGTTCGCTAAAACGCTTTTTTGTGAGTTTGAAACTCTTTTGTTACCTAGTGATTCAGCTATGAGATACTTGAACCAGGAAAGAAGCACAGTGTGCTCTTCTGATTTGAAGTGCTTTTCTGCATTTTCAAAGTTCTAGCTTTAAACCATTGAGGAATTAAACTACAGGCGTTTTCAGTGAAATTCGCCTAATCAGGGTAAACATCCAATAGGCTCTAAACAAAAAAACCGTGATGGTGGACTGACCAAATTTGGGGAGCCATGAGGGGCACAAGAGAGAATCTTTTTTTCAGAGTTTCATTGAAATACACAAAGAAACCTAGTACCCACAAGCTATGAAACATGGAATTATTTCCAGTTCGCTAAAATGCTTTTCTGTGAGTTTGAAACTCTTTGCTATCTAGTGATTCTGCTTTGAGATACTTGAACCAGGACAGAAGCACAGTGGGGGGGGGGTGCTCTTGTGATCTGAAGTTCTTTTCTGCATTTTCAAAGTTCTAGCATTAACCATTGAGGAATTAAACTACAGGCATTTTCAGTGAAATTCGCCTAATCAGGGTAAACATCCAATAGGTTCTAAACAAAAAACCCGTGATGGTGGGATGACCAAATTTGGGGAGCCATGAGGTGCCGCGGTCCGAGTTATGAATAGAGCCAGGTTCTGAGTTGCTTCCCTTTATGGGCCCTAAAGGGAATTCCTCCTGCCTGCAAGACGAATTGCAACTCACCCGGCGGGGCGAGCTTAAGACAGAAATCGCTAGATGCCTTACCTCTGCCTGTTTGAACAGATAACACGCCACATCTAGGGAGTCTTGTATATAGCACGGGATGTCCGAAGAACTCGCTTTATTGAACAAGCATTGACATTAAATAGGCCTAGAACTAACCAATCAGCAAGCAAGGCGGTTCAGCCTCTCACGCTACGTCATAGCCACACCCCTTGGTTTAGCCCCGGTCCTTAAAGGTGTGGTAAGCAGTCAAATCTTTATCCCTTGGCAGACATAGTCCCAACAATTCCCCTTTTTTTGTTTATTTAAAAAATGGGTCTCTCCATTTATTTTTAAATGGGATGTCCCATCTTGTAGGGTGTCCAACTCATAGAGAGTGTGCCCGTCTAGGTCGACTTTTCCTCTTTGGGAAAAATCTTACCTGTTATTGGCTATCACTCTAGCACTTTAGGTGGACGTGTCTAGGGCCAGCAGGTGGCCAAGGGGAGCACACGGGACATGACAGTCACCTTTGGGAAGGCTTGACTGGATGGCATACCTCTGCATCTTGTTAAGGACCGTGGCCAAGCCTATAGGGCTATAGCTCAGCGTGACAGTAGACCACCTAGCTGTATCTGGCCAGTTCTATAGGGCTAAAGGTGCACACAAAGACAATGACAATTAGGGATTTCACCAAAAGAGAAAGTCTACCCATTTAGCAAGGATTTCACCAAAAAGAGAAAGTCTACCCATTTAGCAAGGATTTCACCAAAAAGAGAAAGTCCATCTATTTAGTTTAGTTTAAAGGAAGCCTTTTGGCCTAAAGTCCAGATGACTGTCACAGGAATGGGACTCTTCTCTTAGAGTCCAAAGGAAGCCGTCCAGCATAAAGTCTAAATAATTGTCCTAAGATATAGCGCTCTTCTCTCAGAGTCCAAAGGAAGTCATCTAGCATAAAGTCCAGATAATTGTCACAGGAATGGCACAGTCCTTCTTCTCTCATCGCAGAGGGTTGAGATGTTGACAAAGAAGGAGTCCAGGATAGTGTCTTTGATGAATTTTGAAATGGATGTGATGAGAAGGTTAATCACAGCACGACAGGAGCTTTGTCACGGTTTTTTTCATTTCTGTGGAAAAAGAAAGGATCACTCCTCAAGAGCTTGTGCTCCTGGGTAGTCATTTTGGTCGGATTGGCAATATTTGAGATCTCTGGCAGGCACCCATATAGGGTTTTGCTCCCCCATTGGGAAGACACATCCAAAACCTCTGCCAGCACTTATTAATGGATCAGGACCTCTCCAGACTCCAGTTAATGGGTCTTTCCATCGGACCTCAACTTTTATATAAGGCGTTTGGTTAGATCAGTGTCTCTGAAATGCAGATAGAGGCTGCTGTTTGGAAAAATTTAAAATATTTAAAGCAAGCATAGCTGTTTTCAACTGGTCATGAGGGTTGCTTCCCCCATTTTGTTTTATTAATTGGTCCTTTAAGGTTTTATTATGTCTTTCTATTATGGCTTGTCCTTTTGGGTTATATGGAATCCCTGTGGTATGCTTAATATGCCAAGTTTGGAAGAATTTTTGTAATGATTTGCTTACAAAACAGGGTCCATTATCAGTTTTAACTTGTTTTGGCAATCCAAGAATAGCAAAGCATTGTAAAAAGTGACTTTCAGCATGTTTAGCCCTTTCTCCAGAATGTGCCGTGGCCCAACAAGCATGTGAATAAGTATCTATGGACATAAATATATATTTTAATTTTCCAAATGGCACATAATGGGTTACATCAGTTTGCCAGATAGTGTTGGGCCTTAGGCCTCTGGGATTTACCCCAGGGGACTGGAGAGGTGGGACCTGTAAGAAGGGCAAACAAGATTTACATGTCCTTATAATCTTTTTTAAATCTTTTATAGGAACTAAAGGAAATTTATTATGTAGACCTCTCCAATTTAAATGAGTAAGGTTGTGAAGACCTTAAGCTAACTGAAGGTCTTGTTGATATGGAACTGTAACTGTTAATACACCTGTGGTGGCCAACCGGTCAGCGGCCTGATTTCCCTCAGATAGGGGCCCAGATACGCCTTGATGTCCCCTAAGATGTTGGAGGAACATAGGTTCATTACGCCCTTTTAACAGGGATCGAACCTGGATCATCAGAGGGGTGATAGGATTATTATCTATCTTTATATATGAGGCATTTAGAGTAGGTAATAGGTTAATTACATATAAACTATCTGAGAAAAGATTCATAGGCTCTTGGACATGGGTCAAGGCTAATGCAACAGCATATAATTCTTTAAATTGAGCAGAACCAGTAACTGCTTCAAAGTATTGTGTCCTTTGGCCTGAGGATGAGTGAAATATTACAACTGCTGACCCTTCTTTTCCTCCATCTGTGAAGACATTTACTGCCTTGGGGAGTGGCTTGCTAGAAAACAAGATGGGGGGAGTCCACTCCAGTTTGGGGAAAGAAGAAGTCCATTTGCTTGACCCGTAATGACAGTCAACTTTTCCTAGAAATCCTTCTAATGCATAGGAGACTCTAGGGTTGTTTCTCTGTATCCATTCAAAATCTGACAAACGGTAAGGAATTGTTAAAATATCTGGGTCTTTTCCATAATGCCTCAATGATGTATCTCTTCCTTTTATTACAAGATCTGCTAATTGATCTAATTGGGAATAAACTCGAGGTGCTCCTCCCACAGAGGAATGTATCCATTCTAAGGGATTTCCCATCTGGGTGAGCACAGCTGTCAGGAGTTTAGCACCTGAGAAAATCCATAAATATAGAGGTTGCTTTGGTTGGTATCGAGCCAATTGGGCTGAATTGAGGGCATCTTGGACTTTTTGTAATATTGACAGATGACTCTCTTCTAGTAAAATCACATCAGAGGGGGATTTTCCCCGTAGCAACTCAAAGAGAGGTAATAAATCTTCAGTAGAGGTATGAAGCCAAGGTCTTAACCAGTTTAGCTCTCCTAATAGCTTTTGTAACTCTGTCAAGGAATAAGATTTTTGAATGAGAAGTTGGGGTTTGAGAGGACAAACAGAGTCTAGGCTAATTTTTGTCCCCAATATTTTAAAGGGAGGAATAGTTTGTATTTTATCATTGGATATGTGTAATCCTCCTTTTTCTAAGAGCTCTCGGAGGGTTAAGTAAGCAGAGTTTAGTTGTTGGACATCAGTAGTACCCAGGATGATGTCATCCATATAGACATATAAGGTAAGCTGTGATTTTTTCATTAATGGTGACAGAAGACATGAAACATAATATTGACAAAAGGCTGGGCTATTAGCCATACCTTGAGGGAGAACTATCCATTCATATCTTTCATCTGGCTTATGACAATTGGTTGATGGGACAGAGAATGCAAATTTTTCATAATCATCTGGATGAAGAGGTATTGAAAAATAACAATCTTTAATATCAATAATAATTAAGGTTAAATCTCTTGAGATAGAAGGGATCCAGGGAAGGCCACGCAAAGGTGTGCCAACAAGGAACATCCTATCATTAATTTTTCGGAGGTCTTGTAACATCCTCCATTTCCCTGTGGCCTTCTGTATAACAAAAACAGGACTGTTCCATGGGCTAAAAGAAGGTCTAATGTGTCCTAGGGCTAACTGTTCTTGGACAATTGCCCTTAAATGGTTTAGTTTTTCAGTAGGAAGGGGCCACTGCTCGACCCAGATTGGGGGGCCATCTCGCCATTGAATGGCAGGAACTTGGGGAGCAGTGGCCCTTAGGATTGGGGGTGAAACCCTATTTGAGGATTGGAAAGTTTTCTTTCCATATCATTTTTAAGCTCTCTATGGGTTGTAGTAATGTAAGCCTCAGCTTCTCCTAGGATGTCTTGACCTAATAAATTAGAGGTTAATCCAAGGGCCACAAGGGGGCGAACTTCCCCTTGGTTTCCATCTATATCTCTCCATTTAAGCCAATTTCTGGTCTCTTCTGAATGAGTGTTTCCACCTACTCCAAGTAACTGAGGCCCTGGGATTAGTTCCCATTGGGGTGGAATCTCTTCTTTCCTTAGTATAGTACGATCTGCCCCAGTATCAATTAGGCAACGAAATTTCCTTCCTGATATATAAATATCCATCTTTGGTCTAATCCCTGGAACAATAGGAACTGTCCAATGGACCTGTGGGGGACTGGGAGCAGGGGAACCTCCTTGATGTAACGGGGCTGGAGGCTGCCCCCTTAGGAGTTTAAAGGTTTCCCCTGAACATCAAATTTAGACCTGCAATCTTTTTTCCAATGATATCCTCTTTTACATTTAGGACAGAGTGTTCTAGGGGCAGCTGGACTTTGAGTCTGGCCAGGGGAGCATTCTGGAGGCCTACCATGGCCATTAGGGCAGTCTCTTTTAAAATGGCCTTGCCGTCCACACTTAAAACAGGTTCCTTTTCCATTTAAAACTGTTGCTAATACCTCAGTGTGGGCATTGAGAGCAGTGCTCAATATCTGAGATTGATGAGTTGTTGAACCCACATCTTTGGAGGCAACAATCCATCTTCCCATAGATCTATCTTTTAACCCAGCACAGGCCAGTTTGTGATCTGTGGTCATTCCTTCCCACACTAACATTTTTGCGAATTGATCCCTCATCGTACCAGGTGGAAATTTCCTTTGAAGGCTTTTTTCCACTCTCTCAATAAATGTGGCTAAATCCTCATTAGTTTTTTGAGTGATTCCAGCTATAGGAAGGTCTGTGGGGCCTTCCTCTAGCTTTTTCCATGCTGCCAGCCCTAGAGCTCGCACCTGTTCTCTGTATGGAGCTGGTAATTCTGCTTGTTGAATTCCTGTGGCATACTGATCACTAGTTCCTGACAGCATCCCAAAGGTTATTGGTATGGGAGGATTTGTTGTTTGATTCCTCTCAGCCTGCGTATGGCATTCATCAGAAAAATATGCACACCATTTAAGGAATAAAGGTCCTGGGAGCACAGCTTTTGTTAGATCCTTCCAATCTCTAGTGGTACAGGCATGATGAGCAAGATTTTGTAATATACATTCTGCCCATGGTGAGTTTACACCATCCTCTGCTACAGCCTTTTTTAATTCTTTTAATTCTTGAGTCTCCCAGGGATACCAGATATTTGGCCTGTCTTCCCTCGGATTTAAATTAACTGGAAATGCCATTACAGGTGAAAGCCCACTAGAGGGCGCTGGCGCCTCTTGGTATGGTAATGGCGCCAAAGGCTTACTAAGAGCTAATTCAGAAAATGGCGGATCACTTTCAGAAAGTTTCGAGCCACGTGGTTGGAGGTCTTTGTTCTCGGGGACCTTGTTAGAACTCTCTAAAGGAGGGGCTGTAGTTTCTAATTCCCTGGAGTGAGATTTCTTTAAATTTGCGGACCGGGAAAAGTTAGGTGTTTGTTTTTCTTGTAAAAGCGAGTATGCTTTTAGGGCGGATAAAGCTGGATAAACTCCCGGAGGCGGGGATTCCCCGTACTCAATTTCTCGGTCCCTTAAAATTTGTGTTATTTCGTCCCAAATCTCCCAAGAATTAAAATCAGACTTTTGGAGCCAGGGAGCCACCCGTTTTAATGAACTCCAGATTATTTCCGATTGACCGTCTGATATTTGGAGACCTTGCTTTCTCAATAAACTGCGCCACGCCTCAAGGGCTGGGTCTCGTGATTTCCTGAATGCTAAGATTTGTCCCATAATAAAAGGGGATTTCTGCAGCGAAAGAGACGCTGTGTCTCTAACCTTATTAAGCTCACCGATAATTTTTTCCTTGTTCCCGCCCCACGTTTGGGCGCCAACCTGCCGGGGTCCGAGTTATGAATAGAGCCAGGTTCTGAGTTGCTTCCCATTATGGGCCCTAAAGGGAATTCCTCCTGCCTGCAAGATGAATTGCAACTCACCCGGCGGGGCGAGCTTAAGACAGAAATCGCTAGATGCCTTACCTCTGCCTGTTTGAACAGATAACACGCCACATCTAGGGAGTCTTGTATATAGCACGGGATGTCCGAAGAACTCGCTTTATTGAACAAGCATTGACATTAAATAGGCCTAGAACTAACCAATCAGCAAGCAAGGCGGTTCAGCCTCTCACGCTACGTCATAGCCACACCCCTTGGTTTAGCCCCGGTCCTTAAAGGTGTGGTAAGCAGTCAAATCTTTATCCCTTGGCAGACATAGTCCCAACAATGAGGGGCACAAGAGAGAATCATTTTGTCAGAATTTCATTGAAATACACAAAGAAACCTAGTACCCAGATGCTAAGAAACATGGAATTATTTTCAGTTGGCTAAATCGCTTTTCTGTGAGTTTGAAACTCTTTTGCTACCTAGTGATTCACCTTTGAGATACTTGAACCAGGACAGGAGCACAGTGTGCTCTTGTGATCTGAAGTGCTTTTATGCATTTTCAAAGTTCTAGAATTAACCATTGAGAAATTAAACTACAGGCGTTTTCAGTGAAATTCGCCTAATCAGGGTAAACATCCAATAGGCTCTAAACAAATAACCCGTGATGGTGGATTGACCAAACTTAGGGAGCCATGAGGGGCAAAAGAGAGAATCATTTTGTTAGAGTTTCATTGAAATACACAAAGAAACCTAGTACCCACATGCTAAGAAACATGGAATTATTTCCAGTTGGCTAAATAGCTTTTCTGTGAGTTTGAAACTCTTTTGCTACCTAGTGATTCAGCTTTGAGATACTTGAACCAGGACAGAAGCACAGTGTGCTCTTGTGAACTAAAGTGTTGTTCTGCGTTTTTAAAGTTCTAGCATTAACCATTTAAGAATTAAACTCAAAGGCGTTTTCAGGCATTTTCGCCTAATCAGGGTAAACATCCAATAGACTCTAAACAAAACACCCTTGATGGAGGGATGACCAAACTTGGGGAGTCTTGAGGGGCACATGAGAGAATTATTTTTTCAGAGTTTCATTGAAATACACACATAAACCTAGTGTCCAGAAGCTAAGAAACATGGAATTATTTCCAGTTGGCTAAAATGCTTTTCTGTGAGTTTGAAACTCTTTTGCTACCTAGTGATTCATCTTTGAGATGCTTGAACCAGGACAGAAGCACAGTGTGCTCTTGTGATCTGAAGTTCTTTTCTGCATTTTCAAAGTTCTAGCATTAACCATTGAGGAATTAAACTACAGGCGTTTTCAGTGAAATTCGCCTAATCAGGGTAAACATCCAATAGGTTCTAAACAAAAAGCCCGTGATGGTGGGATGACCAAATTTGGGGAGCCATGAGGGGCACAAGAGAGAATCATTTTGTCAGAGTTTCATTGAAATACACAAAGAACCCTAGTACCCAGAAAATAAGAAACATGGAATTATTTCCAGTTGGCTAAATCGCTTTTCTGTGAGTTTGAAACTCTTTTGCTATCTAGTGATTCTGCTTTGAGATACTTGAACCAGGACAGAAGCACAGTGTGCTCTTGTGATCTGAAGTGCTTTTCTGCATTTTCAATGTTCTAGCATTAACCATTGAAGAATTAAACTACAGGCGTTTTCAGTGAAATTCGCCTAATCAGGGTAAACATCCAATAGGCTCTAAACAAAAAGCCCGTGATGGTGGAATGACCAAATTTGGGGAGCCATGAGGGGCACAAGAGAGAATCATTTTGTCAGAGTTTCATTGAAATACACAAAGAAACCTAGTACCCAGATGCTAAGAAACATGGAATTATATCCAGTTGGCTAAATCGCTTTTCTGTGAGTTTGAAACTCTTTTGCTACCTAGTGATTCAGCTTTGAGATACTTGAACCAGGACAGAAGCACAGTGTGCTCTTGTGATCTGAAGTGCTTTTCTGCATTTTCAATGTTCTAGCATTAACCATTGAAGAATTAAACTACAGGCGTTTTCAGTGAAATTCGCCTAATCAGGGTAAACATCCAATAGGCTCTAAACAAAAAACCCGTGATGGTGGATTGACCACATTTGGGTAGCCATGAGGGGCCCAAGATAGAATCATTTTGTCACAGTTTCATTGAAATACACAAAGAAACCTAGTACCCACAAGCTAAGAAACATGGAATTATTTCCAGTTGGCTAAAACGCTTTTCTGTGAGTTTGAAACTCTTTTGCTACCTAGTGATACAGCTTTGAGATACTTGAACCAGGACAGAAGCACAGTGTGCTCTTGTGAACTAAAGTGTTGTTCTGCGTTTTTAAAGTTCTAGCATTAACCATTTAAGAATTAAACTCACAGGCGTTTTCAGGCATTTTCGCCCAATCAGGGTAAACATCCAATAGACTGTAAACACAACACCCTTGATGGAGGGATGACCAAACTTGGGGAGTCTTGAGGGGCACATGAGAGAATCATTTTTTCAGAGTTTCATTGAAATACACACATAAACCTAGTGTCCAGAAGCTAAGAAACATGGAATTATTTCCAGTTGGCTAAAATGCTTTTCTGTGATTTTGATACTCTTTTGCTACCTAGTGATTCATCTTTGAGATGCTTGAACCAGGACAGAAGCACAGTGTGCTCTTGTGATCTGAAGTTCTTTTCTGCATTTTCAAAGTTCTAGCATTAACCATTGAGGAATTAAACTACAGGCGTTTTCAGTGAAATTCGCCTAATCAGGGTAAACATCCAATAGGCTCTAAACAAAAAGCCCGTGATGGTGGGATGACCAAATTTGGGGAGCCATGAGGGGCACAAGAGAGAATCATTTTGTCAGAGTTTCATTGAAATACACAAAGAAACCTAGTACCCAGATGCTAAGAAACATGGAATTATTTTCAGTTGGCTAAATCGCTTTTCTGTGAGTTTGAAACGCTTTTGCTACCTAGTGATTCAGCTTTGAGATACTTGAACCAGGACAGAAGCACAGTGTGCTCTTGTGATATGAAGTGCTTTTATGCATTTTCAAAGTTCTAGCTTTAACCATTGAGGAATTAATCTACAGGCGTTTTCAGTGAAATTCGCCTAATCAGGGTAAACATCCAATAACTCTAAACAAAAAACCCGAGATGGTGGGATGACCAAATTTGGGGAGCCATGAGGGGAAGAAGAGAGAATCATTTTGTCAGAGTTTCATTGAAATACACAAAGAAACCTAGTACCCAGATGCTAAGAAACATGGAATTATTTTCAGTTGGCTAAATCGCTTTTCTGTGAGTTTGAAACTCTTTTGCTACCTAGTGATTCACCTTTGAGATACTTGAACCAGGACAGGAGCACAGTGTGCTCTTGTGATCTGAAGTGCTTTTATGCATTTTCAAAGTTCTAGAATTAACCATTGAGGAATTAAACTACAGGCGTTTTCAGTGAAATTCGCCTAATCAGGGTAAATATCCAATAGGCTCTAAACAAATAACCCGTGAGGGTGGATTGACCAAATTTGGGGAGCCATGAGGGGTACAAGAAAGAATCATTTTGTCAGAGTTTCATTGAAATACACAAAGAAACCTAGTACCCACAAGCTAAGAAACATGGAATTATTTCCAGTTGGCTAAAACGCTTTTCTGTGAGTTTGAAACTCTTTTGCTACCTAGTGATTCAGCTTTGAGATACTTGAACCAGGATAGAAGCACAGTGTGCTCTTGTGATCTAAAGTGTTGTTCTGCGTTTTTAAAGTTCTAGCATTAACCATTGAGGATTTAAACTAACAGGCGTTTTCAGTGAAATTCGCCTAATCAGGGTAAACATCCAATAGGCTCTAAACAAAAAGCCCGTGATGGTGGGATGTCCAAATATGGGGAGCCATGAGGGGCACAAGAGAGAATCATTTTGTCAGAGTTTCATTGAAATACACAAAGAAACCTAGTACCCAGATGCTAAGAAACATGGAATTATTTTCAGTTGGCTAAATCGCTTTTCTGTGAGTTTGAAACGCTTTTGCTACCTAGTGATTCAGCTTTGAGATACTTGAACCAGGACAGAAGCACAGTGTGCTCTTGTGATATGAAGTGCTTTTATGCATTTTCAAAGTTCTAGCTTTAACCATTAAGGAATTAAACTACAGGCGTTTTCAGTGAAATTCGCCTAATCAGGGTAAACATCCAATAACTCTAAATAAAAAACCCGTGATGGTGGGATGACCAAATTTGGGGAGCCATGAGGGGCACAAGAGAGAATCATTATGTCAGAGTTTCATTGAAATACACAAAGAACCCTAGTACCCAGAAAATAAGAAACTTGGAATTATTTCCAGTTGGCTAAATCACTTTTCTGTGAGTTTGAAACTCTTTTGCTATCTAGTGATTCTGCTTTGAGATACTTGAACCAGGACAGAAGCACAGTGTGCTCTTGTGATCTGAAGTGCTTTTCTGCATTTTCAATGTTCTAGCATTAACCATTGAAGAATTAAACTACAGGCGTTTTCAGTGAAATTCACCTAATCAGGGTAAACATCCAATAGGCTGTAAACAAGAAACCCGTGATGGTGGATTGACCACATTTGGGGAGCCATGAGGGACCCAAGAGAGAATCATTTTGGTCACAGTTTCATTGAAATACACAAAGAAACCTAGTACCCACAAGCTAAGAAACATGGAATTATTTCCAGTTGGCTAAAACGCTTTTCTGTGAGTTTGAAACTCTTTTGCTACCTAGTGATACAGCTTTGAGATACTTGAACCAGGACAGAAGCACAGTGTGCTCTTGTGAACTAAAGTGTTGTTCTGGCGTTTTCAGGCATTTTCGCCCAATCAGGGTAAACATCCAATAGACTGTAAACACAACACCCTTGATGGAGGGATGACCAAACTTGGGGAGTCTTGAGGGGTACATGAGAGAATCATTTTTTCAGAGTTTCATTGAAATACACACATAAACCTAGTGTCCAGAAGCTAAGAAACATGGAATTATTTCCAGTTGGCTAAAATGCTTTTCTGTGAGTTTGATACTCTTTTGCTACCTAGTGATTCATCTTTGAGATGCTTGAACCAGGACAGAAGCACAGTGTGCTCTTGTGATCTGAAGTTCTTTTCTGCATTTTCAAAGTTCTAGCATTAACCATTGAGGAATTAAACTACAGGCGTATTCAGTGAAATTCGCCTAATCAGGGTAAACATCCAATAACTCTAAACAAAAAACCCGAGATGGTGGGATGACCACATTTGGGGAGCCATGAGGGGCCCAAGAGAGAATCATATTGTCAGAGTTTCATTGAAATAAACGAAGAAACCTAGTACCCACAAGCTAAGAAATATTGAATTATTTCCAGTTGGCTAAAACACTTTTCTGTGAGTTTGAAACTCTTTTGCTACCTAGTGATTCAGCTTTGAGATACTTGAACCAGGAGAGAAGCACAGTGTGCTCTTGTGAACTAAAGTGTTGATCTGCGTTTTTAAAGTTCTAGCATTAACCATTTAAGAATTAAACTCACAGGCGTTTTTAGGCATTTTCGCCTAATCAGGGTAAACATCCAATAGGCTGTAAACAAAGTACCCTTGATGGTGGGATGACCAAACTTGGGGAGCCTTGAGAGGCACATGAGAGAATCATTTTTTCAGAGTTTCATTGAAATACACAAAGAAACCTTGTGCCCAGAAGCTAAGAAACATGGAATTATTTCCAGTTGGCTAAAACGCTTTTCTGTGAGTTTGAATCTCTTTTGCTACCTAGTGATTCAGCTTTGAGATACTTGAACCAAGAAAGAGGCAGAATGTGCTCTTGTGATCTGAAGTGCTTTTCTGCATTTTCAAAGTTCTAGCATTAACCATTGAGGAATTAAACTAACAGGCGTTTTCAGTGAAATTCGCCTAATCAGGGTAAATATCCAATAACTCTAAACAAAAAACCCGTGATGGTGGGATGACCAAATTTGGGGATCCATGAGGGGCACAAGAGAGAATCATTTTGTCAGAGTTTCATTGAAATACACAAAGAACCCTAGTACCCAGAAGCTAAGAAACATGGAATTATTTCCAGTTGGCTAAAACGCATTTCTTTGAGTTTGAAACTCTTTTGCTACCTAGTGATTCAGCTTTGAGATACTTGATCCAGGACAGAAGCACAGTGTGCTCTTGTGAACTAAAGTGTTGTTCTGCATTTTTAAAGTTCTAGCATTAACCATTTAAGAATTAAACTCACAGGCGTTTTCAGGCATTTTCGCCTAATCAGGTTAAACATCCAATAGACTCTAAACAAAACACCCTTGATGGAGGGATGACCAAACTTGGGGAGTCTTGAAGGGCACATGAGAGAATCATTTTTTCAGAGTTTCATTGAAATACACAAATAAACCTAGTGCCCAGAAGCTAAGAAACATGGAATTATTTACAGTTGGCTAAATTGCTTTTCTGTGAGTTTGAAACTCTTTTGCTACCTAGTGATTCATCTTTGAGATACTTGAACCAGGACAGAAGCACAGTGTGCTCTTGTGATCTGAAGTTCTTTTCTGCATTTTCAAAGTTCTAGCACTAACCATTGAGGAATTAAACTACAGGCGTTTTCAGTGAAATTCGCCTAATCAGGGTAACAATCCAATAGACTGTAAACAAAACACCCTTGATTGAGGGATGACCAAACTTGGGGAGTCTTGAGGGGCACATGAGAGAATCATTTTTTCAGAGTTTCATTGAAATACACAAATAAACCTAGTGCCCAGAAGCTAAGAAACATGTAATTATTTCCTGTTCGCTAAAACGCTTTTCTGTGAGTTTGAAACTCTTTTGCTACCTAGTGATTCAGCTTTGAGATACTTGAACCAGGACAGAAGCACAGTGTGCTCTTGTGATCTGAAGTGCTTTTCTGCATTTTCAATGTTCTAGCATTAACCATTGAGGAATTAAACTACAGGCGTTTTCAGGGAAAATCGCCTAATCAGGGTAAACATCCAATAGGCTCTAAACAAAAAAACCCGTGATGGTGGGATGACCAAATTTGGGGAGCCATGAGGGGCACAAGAGAGAATCATTTTGTCAGAGTTTCATTGAAATACACAAAGAAACCTAGTACCCAGATGCTAAGAAACATGGAATTATATCCAGTTGGCTAAATCGCTTTTCTGTGAGTTTGAAACTCTTTTGCTACCTAGTGATTCAGCTTTGAGATACTTGAACCAGGACAGAAGCACAGTGTGCTCTTGTGATCTGAAGTGCTTTTCTGCATTTTCAATGTTCTAGCATTAACCATTGAAGAATTAAACTACAGGCGTTTTCAGTGAAATTCGCCTAATCAGGGTAAACATCCAATAGGCTCTAAACAAAAAACCCGTGATGGTGGATTGACCACATTTGGGTAGCCATGAGGGGCCCAAGATAGAATCATTTTGTCACAGTTTCATTGAAATACACAAAGAAACCTTGTACCCACAAGCTAAGAAACATGGAATTATTTCCAGTTGGCTAAAACGCTTTTCTGTGAGTTTGAAACTCTTTTGCTACCTAGTGATACAGCTTTGAGATACTTGAACCAGGACAGAAGCACAGTGTGCTCTTGTGAACTAAAGTGTTGTTCTGCGTTTTTAAAGTTCTAGCATTAACCATTTAAGAATTAAACTCACAGGCGTTTTCAGGCATTTTCGCCCAATCAGGGTAAACATCCAATAGACTGTAAACACAACACCCTTGATGGAGGGATGACCAAACTTGGGGAGTCTTGAGGGGCACATGAGAGAATCATTTTTTCAGAGTTTCATTGAAATACACACATAAACCTAGTGTCCAGAAGCTAAGAAACATGGAATTATTTCCAGTTGGCTAAAATGCTTTTCTGTGAGTTTGATACTCTTTTGCTACCTAGTGATTCATCTTTGAGATGCTTGAACCAGGACAGAAGCACAGTGTGCTCTTGTGATCTGAAGTTCTTTTCTGCATTTTCAAAGTTCTAGCATTAACCATTGAGGAATTAAACTACAGGCGTTTTCAGTGAAATTCGCCTAATCAGGGTAAACATCCAATAGGCTCTAAACAAAAAGCCCGTGATGGTGGGATGACCAAATTTGGGGAGCCATGAGGGGCACAAGAGAGAATCATTTTGTCAGAGTTTCATTGAAATACACAAAGAAACCTAGTACCCAGATGCTAAGAAACATGGAATTATTTTCAGTTGGTTAAATCGCTTTTCTGTGAGTTTGAAACTCTTTTGCTACCTAGTGATTCACCTTTGAGATACTTGAACCAGGACAGGAGCACAGTGTGCTCTTGTGATCTGAAGTGCTTTTAGGCATTTTCAAAGTTCTAGAATTAACCATTGAGGAATTAAACTACAGGCGTTTTCAGTGAAATTCGCCTAATCAGGGTAAATATCCAATAGGCTCTAAACAAATAACCCGTGAGGGTGGATTGACCAAATTTGGGGAGCCATGAGGGGTACAAGAGAGAATCATTTTGTCAGAGTTTCATTGAAATACACAAAGAAACCTAGTACCCACAAGCTAAGAAACATGGAATTATTTCCAGTTGGCTAAAACGCTTTTCTGTGAGTTTGAAACTCTTTTGCTACCTAGTGATTCAGCTTTGAGATACTTGAACCAGGATAGAAGCACAGTGTGCTCTTGTGATCTAAAGTGTTGTTCTGCGTTTTTAAAGTTCTAGCATTAACCATTGAGGATTTAAACTAACAGGCGTTTTCAGTGAAATTCGCCTAATCAGGGTAAACATCCAATAGGCTCTAAACAAAAAGCCCCGTGATGGTGGGATGACCAAATATGGGGAGCCATGAGGGGCACAAGAGAGAATCATTTTGTCAGAGTTTCATTGAAATACACAAAGAAACCTAGTACCCAGATGCTAAGAAACATGGAATTATTTTCAGTTGGCTAAATCGCTTTTCTGTGAGTTTGAAACGCTTTTGCTACCTAGTGATTCAGCTTTGAGATACTTGAACCAGGACAGAAGCACAGTGTGCTCTTGTGATATGAAGTGCTTTTATGCATTTTCAAAGTTCTAGCTTTAACCATTAAGGAATTAAACTACAGGCGTTTTCAGTGAAATTCGCCTAATCAGGGTAAATATCCAATAACTCTAAATAAAAAACCCGTGATGGTGGGATGACCAAATTTGGGGAGCCATGAGGGGCACAAGAGAGAATCATTATGTCAGAGTTTCATTGAAATACACAAAGAACCCTAGTACCCAGAAAATAAGAAACTTGGAATTATTTCCAGTTGGCTAAATCACTTTTCTGTGAGTTTGAAACTCTTTTGCTATCTAGTGATTCTGCTTTGAGATACTTGAACCAGGACAGAAGCACAGTGTGCTCTTGTGATCTGAAGTGCTTTTCTGCATTTTCAATGTTCTAGCATTAACCATTGAAGAATTAAACTACAGGCGTTTTCAGTGAAATTCACCTAATCAGGGTAAACATCCAATAGGCTGTAAACAAAAAACCCGTGATGGTGGATTGACCACATTTGGGGAGCCATGAGGGGCCCAAGAGAGAATCATTTTGTCACAGTTTCATTGAAATACACAAAGAAACCTAGTACCTACAAGCTAAGAAACATGGAATTATTTCCAGTTGGCTAAAACGCTTTTCTGTGAGTTTGAAACTCTTTTGCTACCTAGTGATACAGCTTTGAGATACTTGAACCAGGACAGAAGCACAGTGTGCTCTTGTGAACTAAAGTGTTGTTCTGGCGTTTTTTTCAGGCATTTTCGCCCAATCAGGGTAAACATCCAATAGAGTGTAAACACAACACCCTTGATGGAGGGATGACCAAACTTGGGGAGTCTTGAGGGGCACATGAGAGAATCATTTTTTCAGAGTTTCATTGAAATACACACATAAACCTAGTGTCCAGAAGCTAAGAAACATGGAATTATTTCCAGTTGGCTAAAATGCTTTTCTGTGAGTTTGATACTCTTTTGCTACCTAGTGATTCATCTTTGAGATGCTTGAACCAGGACAGAAGCACAGTGTGCTCTTGTGATCTGAAGTTCTTTTCTGCATTTTCAAAGTTCTAGCATTAACCATTGAGGAATTAAACTACAGGCGTTTTCAGTGAAATTCGCCTAATCAGGGTAAACATCCAATAACTCTAAACAAAAAACCCGTGATGGTGGGATGACCAAATTTGGGGAGCCATGAGGGGCACAAGAGAGAATCATTTTGTCAGAGTTTCATTGAAATACACAAAGAAACCTAGTACCCAGAAGCTAAGAAACATGGAATTATTTCCAGTTGGCTAAAACGCTTTTCTGTGAGTTTGAAACTCTTTTGCTACCTAGTGATTCAGCTTTGAGATACTTGAACCAGGAGAGAAGGACAGTGTGCTCTTGTGAACTAAAGTGTTTTTCTGCGTTTTTAAAGTTCTAGCATTAACCATTTAAGAATTAAAATCACAGGCGTTTTCAGGCATTTTCGCCTAATCAGGGTAAACATCCAATAGACTGTAAACAAAACACCCTTGATGGTGGGATGACCAAACATGGGGAGCCTTGAGGGGCACATGAGAGAATCATTTTTTCAGAGTTTCATTGAAATACACAAAGAAACCTATTGCCCAGAAGCTAAAAAACATGGAATTATTTCCAGTTCGCTAAAACGCTTTTCTGTGAGTTTGAAACTCTTTTGCTACCTAGTGATTCAGCTTTGAGATACTTGAACCAGGAAAGAAGCACAGTGTGCTCTTGTGATCGGAAGTGCTTTTCTGCATTTCCAAAGTTCTAGAATTAACCATTGAGGAATTAAACTACAGGCGTTTTCAGTGAAGTTCGCCTAATCAGTGTAAACATCAAATAGGCTCTAAACACAAAACCCGTGATGGTGAATGGACTAAATTTAAGGAGCCATGAGGGCCACAAGAGAGAATCATTTTGTCAGAGTTTCATTGAAATACACAAAGAACCTAGTACCCACAAGCTAAGAAACATGGAATTATTTCCAGTTGGCTAAAATGCTTTTCTGTGAGTTTGAAACTCTTTTGCTACCTAGAGATTCAGCTTTGAGATACTTGAACCAGGAGAGAAGCACAGTGTGCTCTTGTGAACTAAAGTGTTGTTCTGCGTTTTTAAAGTTCTAGCATTAACCATTTAAGAATTAAAATCACAGGAAATTTTCAGGCATTTTCGCCTAATCAGGGTAAACATCCAATAGACTGTAAAAAAAACACCCTTGATGGTGGGATGACCAAACTTGGGGAGCCTTGAGGGGCACATGAGAGAATCATTTTTTCAGAGTTTCATTGAAATACACAAAGAAACCTAGTGCCCAGAAGCTAAGAAACATGGAATAATTTCCAGTTCGCTAAAACGCTTTTCTGTGAGTTTGAAACTCTTTTGCTACCTAGTGATTCAGCTTTGAGATACTTGAACCAGGACAGAAGCACAGTGTTCTCTTGTGATCGGAAGTGCTTTGCTGCATTTTCCAAAGTTCTAGCATTAACCATTGAGGAATTAAACTACAGGCGTTTTCAGTGAAGTTCGCCTAATCAGTGTAAACATCCAATAGGCACTAAAAACAAAACCCGTGATGGTGGATCGACTAAATTTGGGGAGCCATGAGGGGCACAAGAGAGAATCATTTTGTCCGAGTTTCATTGAAATACACAAAGAAACCTAGTACCCACAATCTAAGAAACATGGAATTATTTCCAGATGGCTAAAATGCTTTTCTGTGAGTTTGAAACTCTTTTGCTACCTAGAGATTCAGCTTAGAGATACTTGAACCAGGAGAGAAGCACAGTGTGCTTTTGTGAACTAAAGTGTTGTTCTGCGTTTTTAAAGTTCTAGCATTAACCATTTAAGAATTAAACTCACAGGCGTTTTCAGGCATTTTCGCCTAATCAAGGTAAACATCCAATAGGCTGTAAACAAAACACCCTTGATGGTGGGATGACCAAACTTGGGGAGCCTTGAGAGGCACATGAGAGAATCATTTTTTCAGAGTTTCATTGAAATACACAAAGAAACCTAGTACCCACAAGCTAAGAAACATGGAATTATTTCCAGTTGGCTAAAACGCTTTTCTGTGAGTTTGAAACTCTTTTGCTACCTAGTGATTCAGCTTTGAGATACTTGAACCAGGACAGAAGCACAGTGTGCTCTTGTGATCTGAAGTGGTTTTCTGCATTTTCAAAGTTCTAGCATTAACCATTGAGGAATTGAACTACAGGCGTTTTTAGGAAATTCGCCTAATCAGGGTAAATATCCAATAAGCTCTAAACAAAAAACCCGTGATGGTGGATCGACTAAATTTGGGGAGCCATGAGGGGCACAAGAGAGAATCATTTTGTCAGAGTTTCATTGAAATACACAAAGAAACCTTGTACCCACAAGCTAAGAAACATGGAATTATTTCCAGTTGGCTAAAATCTTTTCTGTGTGTTTGAAACTGTTTTGCTACCAAGTGATTCAGCTTTGAGATATGTGAACCAGGACAGAAGCACAGTGTGCTCTTGTGAACTAAAGTGCTTTTCTGCATTTTCAAAGTTCTAGCATTAACCATTGAGGAATTAAACAAACAGGCGTTTTCAGTGAAATTTGCCTAATCAGTGTAAACATCCAATAACTCTAAACAAAAAACCCGTGATGGTGGGATGACCAAATTTGGGGATCCATGAGGGGCACAAGAGAGAATCATTTCGTCAGAGTTTCATTGAAATACACAAAGAACCCTAGTACCCAGAAGCTAAGAAACATGGAATTATTTCCAGTTGGCTAAAACGCTTTTCTGTGAGTTTGAAAATCTTTTGCTACCTAGTGATTCAGCTTTGAGATACTTGAACCAGGACAGAAGCACAGTGTGCTCTTGTGATCTGAAATGCTTTCCTGCATTTTCAAATTTCTAGCATTAACCATTGAGGAATTGAACTACAGGCGTTTTCAGGAAATTCGCCTAAACAGGGTAAATATCCAATAAGCGCTAAACAAAAAACCCCTGATGGTGGATCCACTAAATTTGGGGAGCCATGAGGGGCACAAGAGAGAATCATTTTGTCAGAGTTTCATTGAAATACACAAAGAAACCTAGTACCCACAAGCTAAGAAACATGGAATTATTTCCAGTTGGCTAAAACGCTTTTCTGTGTGTTTGAAACGCTTTTGCTACCTAGTGATTCATCTTTGAGATACTTGAACCAGGACAGAAGCACAGTGTGCTGTTGTGATATGAAGTGCTTTTATGCATTTTCAAAGTTCTAGCTTTAACCATTGAGGAATTAATCTACAGGCGTTTTCAGTGAAATTCGCCTAATCAGGGTAAACATCCAATAACTCTAAACAAAAAACCCGTGATGGTGGGATGACCAAATTTGGGGATCCATGAGGGGCACAAGAGAGAATCATTTTGTCAGAGTTTCATTGAAATACACAAAGAACCCTAGTACCCAGAAGCTAAGAAACATGGAATTATTTCCAGTTGGCTAAAACGCATTTCTTTGAGTTTGAAACTCTTTTGCTACCTAATGATTCAGCTTTGAGATACTTGAACCAGGAAAGAAGCACAGTGTGCTCTTGTGATCTGAAGTGCTTTTCTGCATTTTCAATGTTCTAGCATTAACCATTGAAGAATTAAACTACAGGCGTTTTCAGTGAAATTCGCCTAATCAGGGTAAACATCCAATAGACTGTAAACAAAACACCCTTGATTGAGGGATGACCAAACTTGGGGAGTCTTGAGGGGCACATGAGAGAATCATTTTTTCAGAGTTTCATTGAAATACACAAATAAACCTAGTGCCCAGAAGCTAAGAAACATGGAATTATTTCCTGTTCGCTAAAACGCTTTTTTGTGAGTTTGAAACTCTTTTGTTACCTAGTGATTCAGCTATGAGATACTTGAACCAGGAAAGAAGCACAGTGTGCTCTTCTGATCTGAAGTGCTTTTCTGCATTTTCAAAGTTCTAGCTTTAACCATTGAGGAATTAAACTACAGGCGTTTTCAGTGAAATTCGCCTAATCAGGGTAAACATCCAATAGGCTCTAAACAAAAAAACCGTGATGGTGGACTGACCAAATTTGGGGAGCCATGAGGGGCACAAGAGAGAATCTTTTTTTCAGAGTTTCATTGAAATACACAAAGAAACCTAGTACCCACAAGCTATGAAACATGGAATTATTTCCAGTTCGCTAAAATGCTTTTCTGTGAGTTTGAAACTCTTTTGCTATCTAGTGATTCTGCTTTGAGATACTTGAACCAGGACAGAAGCACAGTGTGCTCTTGTGATCTGAAGTTCTTTTCTGCATTTTCAAAGTTCTAGCATTAACCATTGAGGAATTAAACTACAGGCATTTTCAGTGAAATTCGCCTAATCAGGGTAAACATCCAATAGGTTCTAAACAAAAAACCCGTGATGGTGGGATGACCAAATTTGGGGAGCCATGAGGTGCCGGGGTCCGAGTTATGAATAGAGCCAGGTTCTGAGTTGCTTCCCTTTATGGGCCCTAAAGGGAATTCCTCCTGCCTGCAAGACGAATTGCAACTCACCCGGCGGGGCGAGCTTAAGACAGAAATCGCTAGATGCCTTACCTCTGCCTGTTTGAACAGATAACACGCCACATCTAGGGAGTCTTGTATATAGCACGGGATGTCCGAAGAACTCGCTTTATTGAACAAGCATTGACATTAAATAGGCCTAGAACTAACCAATCAGCAAGCAAGGCGGTTCAGCCTCTCACGCTACGTCATAGCCACACCCCTTGGTTTAGCCCCGGTCCTTAAAGGTGTGGTAAGCAGTCAAATCTTTATCCCTTGGCAGACATAGTCCCAACAATTCCCCTTTTTTTGTTTATTTAAAAAATGGGTCTCTCCATTTATTTTTAAATGGGATGTCCCATCTTGTAGGGTGTCCAACTCATAGAGAGTGTGCCCGTCTAGGTCGACTTTTCCTCTTTGGGAAAAATCTTACCTGTTATTGGCTATCACTCTAGCACTTTTAGGTGGACGTGTCTAGGGCCAGCAGGTGGCCAAGGGGAGCACACGGGACATGACAGTCACCTTTGGGAAGGCTTGACTGGATGGCATACCTCTGCATCTTGTTAAGGACCGTGGCCAAGCCTATAGGGCTATAGCTCAGCGTGACAGTAGACCACCTAGCTGTATCTGGCCAGTTCTATAGGGCTAAAGGTGCACACAAAGACAATGACAATTAGGGATTTCACCAAAAAGAGAAAGTCTACCCATTTAGCAAGGATTTCACCAAAAAGAGAAAGTCTACCCATTTAGCAAGGATTTCACCAAAAAGAGAAAGTCCATCTATTTAGTTTAGTTTAAAGGAAGCCTTTTGGCCTAAAGTCCAGATGACTGTCACAGGAATGGGACTCTTCTCTTAGAGTCCAAAGGAAGCCGTCCAGCATAAAGTCTAAATAATTGTCCTAAGATATAGCGCTCTTCTCTCAGAGTCCAAAGGAAGTCATCTAGCATAAAGTCCAGATAATTGTCACAGGAATGGCACAGTCCTTCTTCTCTCATCGCAGAGGGTTGAGATGTTGACAAAGAAGGAGTCCAGGATAGTGTCTTTGATGAATTTTGAAATGGATGTGATGAGAAGGTTAATCACAGCACGACAGGAGCTTTGTCACGGTTTTTTTCATTTCTGTGGAAAAAGAAAGGATCACTCCTCAAGAGCTTGTGCTCCTGGGTAGTCATTTTGGTCGGATTGGCAATATTTGAGATCTCTGGCAGGCACCCATATAGGGTTTTGCTCCCCCATTGGGAAGACACATCCAAAACCTCTGCCAGCACTTATTAATGGATCAGGACCTCTCCAGACTCCAGTTAATGGGTCTTTCCATCGGACCTCAACTTTTATATAAGGCGTTTGGTTAGACCAGTGTCTCTGAAATGCAGATAGAGGCTGCTGTTTGGAAAAATTTAAAATATTTAAAGCAAGCATAGCTGTTTTCAACTGGTCATGAGGGTTGCTTCCCCCATTTTGTTTTATTAATTGGTCCTTTAAGGTTTTATTATGTCTTTCTATTATGGCTTGTCCTTTTGGGTTATATGGAATCCCTGTGGTATGCTTAATATGCCAAGTTTGGAAGAATTTTTGTAATGATTTGCTTACAAAACAGGGTCCATTATCAGTTTTAACTTGTTTTGGCAATCCAAGAATAGCAAAGCATTGTAAAAAGTGACTTTCAGCATGTTTAGCCCTTTCTCCAGAATGTGCCGTGGCCCAACAAGCATGTGAATAAGTATCTATGGACATAAATATATATTTTAATTTTCCAAATGGCACATAATGGGTTACATCAGTTTGCCAGATAGTGTTGGGCCTTAGGCCTCTGGGATTTACCCCAGGGGACTGGAGAGGTGGGACCTGTAAGAAGGGCAAACAAGATTTACATGTCCTTATAATCTTTTTTAAATCTTTTATAGGAACTAAAGGAAATTTATTATGTAGACCTCTCCAATTTAAATGAGTAAGGTTGTGAAGACCTTAAGCTAACTGAAGGTCTTGTTGATATGGAACTGTAACTGTTAATACACCTGTGGTGGCCAACCGGTCAGCGGCCTGATTTCCCTCAGATAGGGGCCCAGATACGCCTTGATGTCCCCTAAGATGTTGGAGGAACATAGGTTCATTACGCCCTTTTAACAGGGATCGAACCTGGATCATCAGAGGGGTGATAGGATTATTATCTATCTTTATATATGAGGCATTTAGAGTAGGTAATAGGTTAATTACATATAAACTATCTGAGAAAAGATTCATAGGCTCTTGGACATGGGTCAAGGCTAATGCAACAGCATATAATTCTTTAAATTGAGCAGAACCAGTAACTGCTTCAAAGTATTGTGTCCTTTGGCCTGAGGATGAGTGAAATATTACAACTGCTGACCCTTCTTTTCCTCCATCTGTGAAGACATTTACTGCCTTGGGGAGTGGCTTGCTAGAAAACAAGATGGGGGGAGTCCACTCCAGTTTGGGGAAAGAAGAAGTCCATTTGCTTGACCCGTAATGACAGTCAACTTTTCCTAGAAATCCTTCTAATGCATAGGAGACTCTAGGGTTGTTTCTCTGTATCCATTCAAAATCTGACAAACGGTAAGGAATTGTTAAAATATCTGGGTCTTTTCCATAATGCCTCAATGATGTATCTCTTCCTTTTATTACAAGATCTGCTAATTGATCTAATTGGGAATAAACTCGAGGTGCTCCTCCCACAGAGGAATGTATCCATTCTAAGGGATTTCCCATCTGGGTGAGCACAGCTGTCAGGAGTTTAGCACCTGAGAAAATCCATAAATATAGAGGTTGCTTTGGTTGGTATCGAGCCAATTGGGCTGAATTGAGGGCATCTTGGACTTTTTGTAATATTGACAGATGACTCTCTTCTAGTAAAATCACATCAGAGGGGGATTTTCCCCGTAGCAACTCAAAGAGAGGTAATAAATCTTCAGTAGAGGTATGAAGCCAAGGTCTTAACCAGTTTAGCTCTCCTAATAGCTTTTGTAACTCTGTCAAGGAATAAGATTTTTGAATGAGAAGTTGGGGTTTGAGAGGACAAACAGAGTCTAGGCTAATTTTTGTCCCCAATATTTTAAAGGGAGGAATAGTTTGTATTTTATCATTGGATATGTGTAATCCTCCTTTTTCTAAGAGCTCTCGGAGGGTTAAGTAAGCAGAGTTTAGTTGTTGGACATCAGTAGTACCCAGGATGATGTCATCCATATAGACATATAAGGTAAGCTGTGATTTTTTCATTAATGGTGACAGAAGACATGAAACATAATATTGACAAAAGGCTGGGCTATTAGCCATACCTTGAGGGAGAACTATCCATTCATATCTTTCATCTGGCTTATGACAATTGGTTGATGGGACAGAGAATGCAAATTTTTCATAATCATCTGGATGAAGAGGTATTGAAAAATAACAATCTTTAATATCAATAATAATTAAGGTTAAATCTCTTGAGATAGAAGGGATCCAGGGAAGGCCACGCAAAGGTGTGCCAACAAGGAACATCCTATCATTAATTTTTCGGAGGTCTTGTAACATCCTCCATTTCCCTGTGGCCTTCTGTATAACAAAAACAGGACTGTTCCATGGGCTAAAAGAAGGTCTAATGTGTCCTAGGGCTAACTGTTCTTGGACAATTGCCCTTAAATGGTTTAGTTTTTCAGTAGGAAGGGGCCACTGCTCGACCCAGATTGGGGGGCCATCTCGCCATTGAATGGCAGGAACTTGGGGAGCAGTGGCCCTTAGGATTGGGGGTGAAACCCTATTTGAGGATTGGAAAGTTTTCTTTCCATATCATTTTTAAGCTCTCTATGGGTTGTAGTAATGTAAGCCTCAGCTTCTCCTAGGATGTCTTGACCTAATAAATTAGAGGTTAATCCAAGGGCCACAAGGGGGCGAACTTCCCCTTGGTTTCCATCTATATCTCTCCATTTAAGCCAATTTCTGGTCTCTTCTGAATGAGTGTTTCCACCTACTCCAAGTAACTGAGGCCCTGGGATTAGTTCCCATTGGGGTGGAATCTCTTCTTTCCTTAGTATAGTACGATCTGCCCCAGTATCAATTAGGCAACGAAATTTCCTTCCTGATATATAAATATCCATCTTTGGTCTAATCCCTGGAACAATAGGAACTGTCCAATGGACCTGTGGGGGACTGGGAGCAGGGGAACCTCCTTGATGTAACGGGGCTGGAGGCTGCCCCCTTAGGAGTTTAAAGGTTTCCCCTGAACATCAAATTTAGACCTGCAATCTTTTTTCCAATGATATCCTCTTTTACATTTAGGACAGAGTGTTCTAGGGGCAGCTGGACTTTGAGTCTGGCCAGGGGAGCATTCTGGAGGCCTACCATGGCCATTAGGGCAGTCTCTTTTAAAATGGCCTTGCCGTCCACACTTAAAACAGGTTCCTTTTCCATTTAAAACTGTTGCTAATACCTCAGTGTGGGCATTGAGAGCAGTGCTCAATATCTGAGATTGATGAGTTGTTGAACCCACATCTTTGGAGGCAACAATCCATCTTCCCATAGATCTATCTTTTAACCCAGCACAGGCCAGTTTGTGATCTGTGGTCATTCCTTCCCACACTAACATTTTTGCGAATTGATCCCTCATCGTACCAGGTGGAAATTTCCTTTGAAGGCTTTTTTTTTCACTCTCTCAATAAATGTGGCTAAATCCTCATTAGTTTTTTGAGTGATTCCAGCTATAGGAAGGTCTGTGGGGCCTTCCTCTAGCTTTTTCCATGCTGCCAGCCCTAGAGCTCGCACCTGTTCTCTGTATGGAGCTGGTAATTCTGCTTGTTGAATTCCTGTGGCATACTGATCACTAGTTCCTGACAGCATCCCAAAGGTTATTGGTATGGGAGGATTTGTTGTTTGATTCCTCTCAGCCTGCGTATGGCATTCATCAGAAAAATATGCACACCATTTAAGGAATAAAGGTCCTGGGAGCACAGCTTTTGTTAGATCCTTCCAATCTCTAGTGGTACAGGCATGATGAGCAAGATTTTGTAATATACATTCTGCCCATGGTGAGTTTACACCATCCTCTGCTACAGCCTTTTTTAATTCTTTTAATTCTTGAGTCTCCCAGGGATACCAGATATTTGGCCTGTCTTCCCTCGGATTTAAATTAACTGGAAATGCCATTACAGGTGAAAGCCCACTAGAGGGCGCTGGCGCCTCTTGGTATGGTAATGGCGCCAAAGGCTTACTAAGAGCTAATTCAGAAAATGGCGGATCACTTTCAGAAAGTTTCGAGCCACGTGGTTGGAGGTCTTTGTTCTCGGGGACCTTGTTAGAACTCTCTAAAGGAGGGGCTGTAGTTTCTAATTCCCTGGAGTGAGATTTCTTTAAATTTGCGGACCGGGAAAAGTTAGGTGTTTGTTTTTCTTGTAAAAGCGAGTATGCTTTTAGGGCGGATAAAGCTGGATAAACTCCCGGAGGCGGGGATTCCCCGTACTCAATTTCTCGGTCCCTTAAAATTTGTGTTATTTCGTCCCAAATCTCCCAAGAATTAAAATCAGACTTTTGGAGCCAGGGAGCCACCCGTTTTAATGAACTCCAGATTATTTCCGATTGACCGTCTGATATTTGGAGACCTTGCTTTCTCAATAAACTGCGCCACGCCTCAAGGGCTGGGTCTCGTGATTTCCTGAATGCTAAGATTTGTCCCATAATAAAAGGGGATTTCTGCAGCGAAAGAGACGCTGTGTCTCTAACCTTATTAAGCTCACCGATAATTTTTTCCTTGTTCCCGCCCCACGTTTGGGCGCCAACCTGCCGGGGTCCGAGTTATGAATAGAGCCAGGTTCTGAGTTGCTTCCCATTATGGGCCCTAAAGGGAATTCCTCCTGCCTGCAAGATGAATTGCAACTCACCCGGCGGGGCGAGCTTAAGACAGAAATCGCTAGATGCCTTACCTCTGCCTGTTTGAACAGATAACACGCCACATCTAGGGAGTCTTGTATATAGCACGGGATGTCCGAAGAACTCGCTTTATTGAACAAGCATTGACATTAAATAGGCCTAGAACTAACCAATCAGCAAGCAAGGCGGTTCAGCCTCTCACGCTACGTCATAGCCACACCCCTTGGTTTAGCCCCGGTCCTTAAAGGTGTGGTAAGCAGTCAAATCTTTATCCCTTGGCAGACATAGTCCCAACAATGAGGGGCACAAGAGAGAATCATTTTGTCAGAATTTCATTGAAATACACAAAGAAACCTAGTACCCAGATGCTAAGAAACATGGAATTATTTTCAGTTGGCTAAATCGCTTTTCTGTGAGTTTGAAACTCTTTTGCTACCTAGTGATTCACCTTTGAGATACTTGAACCAGGACAGGAGCACAGTGTGCTCTTGTGATCTGAAGTGCTTTTATGCATTTTCAAAGTTCTAGAATTAACCATTGAGAAATTAAACTACAGGCGTTTTCAGTGAAATTCGCCTAATCAGGGTAAACATCCAATAGGCTCTAAACAAATAACCCGTGATGGTGGATTGACCAAACTTAGGGAGCCATGAGGGGCAAAAGAGAGAATCATTTTGTTAGAGTTTCATTGAAATACACAAAGAAACCTAGTACCCACATGCTAAGAAACATGGAATTATTTCCAGTTGGCTAAATAGCTTTTCTGTGAGTTTGAAACTCTTTTGCTACCTAGTGATTCAGCTTTGAGATACTTGAACCAGGACAGAAGCACAGTGTGCTCTTGTGAACTAAAGTGTTGTTCTGCGTTTTTTAAAGTTCTAGCATTAACCATTTAAGAATTAAACTCAAAGGCGTTTTCAGGCATTTTCGCCTAATCAGGGTAAACATCCAATAGACTCTAAACAAAACACCCTTGATGGAGGGATGACCAAACTTGGGGAGTCTTGAGGGGCACATGAGAGAATTATTTTTTCAGAGTTTCATTGAAATACACACATAAACCTAGTGTCCAGAAGCTAAGAAACATGGAATTATTTCCAGTTGGCTAAAATGCTTTTCTGTGAGTTTGAAACTCTTTTGCTACCTAGTGATTCATCTTTGAGATGCTTGAACCAGGACAGAAGCACAGTGTGCTCTTGTGATCTGAAGTTCTTTTCTGCATTTTCAAAGTTCTAGCATTAACCATTGAGGAATTAAACTACAGGCGTTTTCAGTGAAATTCGCCTAATCAGGGTAAACATCCAATAGGTTCTAAACAAAAAGCCCGTGATGGTGGGATGACCAAATTTGGGGAGCCATGAGGGGCACAAGAGAGAATCATTTTGTCAGAGTTTCATTGAAATACACAAAGAACCCTAGTACCCAGAAAATAAGAAACATGGAATTATTTCCAGTTGGCTAAATCGCTTTTCTGTGAGTTTGAAACTCTTTTGCTATCTAGTGATTCTGCTTTGAGATACTTGAACCAGGACAGAAGCACAGTGTGCTCTTGTGATCTGAAGTGCTTTTCTGCATTTTCAATGTTCTAGCATTAACCATTGAAGAATTAAACTACAGGCGTTTTCAGTGAAATTCGCCTAATCAGGGTAAACATCCAATAGGCTCTAAACAAAAAGCCCGTGATGGTGGAATGACCAAATTTGGGGAGCCATGAGGGGCACAAGAGAGAATCATTTTGTCAGAGTTTCATTGAAATACACAAAGAAACCTAGTACCCAGATGCTAAGAAACATGGAATTATATCCAGTTGGCTAAATCGCTTTTCTGTGAGTTTGAAACTCTTTTGCTACCTAGTGATTCAGCTTTGAGATACTTGAACCAGGACAGAAGCACAGTGTGCTCTTGTGATCTGAAGTGCTTTTCTGCATTTTCAATGTTCTAGCATTAACCATTGAAGAATTAAACTACAGGCGTTTTCAGTGAAATTCGCCTAATCAGGGTAAACATCCAATAGGCTCTAAACAAAAAACCCGTGATGGTGGATTGACCACATTTGGGTAGCCATGAGGGGCCCAAGATAGAATCATTTTGTCACAGTTTCATTGAAATACACAAAGAAACCTAGTACCCACAAGCTAAGAAACATGGAATTATTTCCAGTTGGCTAAAACGCTTTTCTGTGAGTTTGAAACTCTTTTGCTACCTAGTGATACAGCTTTGAGATACTTGAACCAGGACAGAAGCACAGTGTGCTCTTGTGAACTAAAGTGTTGTTCTGCGTTTTTAAAGTTCTAGCATTAACCATTTAAGAATTAAACTCACAGGCGTTTTCAGGCATTTTCGCCCAATCAGGGTAAACATCCAATAGACTGTAAACACAACACCCTTGATGGAGGGATGACCAAACTTGGGGAGTCTTGAGGGGCACATGAGAGAATCATTTTTTTCAGAGTTTCATTGAAATACACACATAAACCTAGTGTCCAGAAGCTAAGAAACATGGAATTATTTCCAGTTGGCTAAAATGCTTTTCTGTGATTTTGATACTCTTTTGCTACCTAGTGATTCATCTTTGAGATGCTTGAACCAGGACAGAAGCACAGTGTGCTCTTGTGATCTGAAGTTCTTTTCTGCATTTTCAAAGTTCTAGCATTAACCATTGAGGAATTAAACTACAGGCGTTTTCAGTGAAATTCGCCTAATCAGGGTAAACATCCAATAGGCTCTAAACAAAAAGCCCGTGATGGTGGGATGACCAAATTTGGGGAGCCATGAGGGGCACAAGAGAGAATCATTTTGTCAGAGTTTCATTGAAATACACAAAGAAACCTAGTACCCAGATGCTAAGAAACATGGAATTATTTTCAGTTGGCTAAATCGCTTTTCTGTGAGTTTGAAACGCTTTTGCTACCTAGTGATTCAGCTTTGAGATACTTGAACCAGGACAGAAGCACAGTGTGCTCTTGTGATATGAAGTGCTTTTATGCATTTTCAAAGTTCTAGCTTTAACCATTGAGGAATTAAATCTACAGGCGTTTTCAGTGAAATTCGCCTAATCAGGGTAAACATCCAATAACTCTAAACAAAAAACCCGAGATGGTGGGATGACCAAATTTGGGGAGCCATGAGGGGAAGAAGAGAGAATCATTTTGTCAGAGTTTCATTGAAATACACAAAGAAACCTAGTACCCAGATGCTAAGAAACATGGAATTATTTTCAGTTGGCTAAATCGCTTTTCTGTGAGTTTGAAACTCTTTTGCTACCTAGTGATTCACCTTTGAGATACTTGAACCAGGACAGGAGCACAGTGTGCTCTTGTGATCTGAAGTGCTTTTATGCATTTTCAAAGTTCTAGAATTAACCATTGAGGAATTAAACTACAGGCGTTTTCAGTGAAATTCGCCTAATCAGGGTAAATATCCAATAGGCTCTAAACAAATAACCCGTGAGGGTGGATTGACCAAATTTGGGGAGCCATGAGGGGTACAAGAAAGAATCATTTTGTCAGAGTTTCATTGAAATACACAAAGAAACCTAGTACCCACAAGCTAAGAAACATGGAATTATTTCCAGTTGGCTAAAATGCTTTTCTGTGAGTTTGAAACTCTTTTGCTACCTAGTGATTCAGCTTTGAGATACTTGAACCAGGATAGAAGCACAGTGTGCTCTTGTGATCTAAAGTGTTGTTCTGCGTTTTTAAAGTTCTAGCATTAACCATTGAGGATTTAAACTAACAGGCGTTTTCAGTGAAATTCGCCTAATCAGGGTAAACATCCAATAGGCTCTAAACAAAAAGCCCGTGATGGTGGGATGTCCAAATTTGGGGAGCCATGAGGGGCACAAGAGAGAATCATTTTGTCAGAGTTTCATTGAAATACACAAAGAAACCTAGTACCCAGATGCTAAGAAACATGGAATTATTTTCAGTTGGCTAAATCGCTTTTCTGTGAGTTTGAAACGCTTTTGCTACCTAGTGATTCAGCTTTGAGATACTTGAACCAGGACAGAAGCACAGTGTGCTCTTGTGATATGAAGTGCTTTTATGCATTTTCAAAGTTCTAGCTTTAACCATTAAGGAATTAAACTACAGGCGTTTTCAGTGAAATTCGCCTAATCAGGGTAAACATCCAATAACTCTAAATAAAAAACCCGTGATGGTGGGATGACCAAATTTGGGGAGCCATGAGGGGCACAAGAGAGAATCATTATGTCAGAGTTTCATTGAAATACACAAAGAACCCTAGTACCCAGAAAATAAGAAACTTGGAATTATTTCCAGTTGGCTAAATCACTTTTCTGTGAGTTTGAAACTCTTTTGCTATCTAGTGATTCTGCTTTGAGATACTTGAACCAGGACAGAAGCACAGTGTGCTCTTGTGATCTGAAGTGCTTTTCTGCATTTTCAATGTTCTAGCATTAACCATTGAAGAATTAAACTACAGGCGTTTTCAGTGAAATTCACCTAATCAGGGTAAACATCCAATAGGCTGTAAACAAGAAACCCGTGATGGTGGATTGACCACAATTTGGGGAGCCATGAGGGACCCAAGAGAGAATCATTTTGTCACAGTTTCATTGAAATACACAAAGAAACCTAGTACCCACAAGCTAAGAAACATGGAATTATTTCCAGTTGGCTAAAACGCTTTTCTGTGAGTTTGAAACTCTTTTGCTACCTAGTGATACAGCTTTGAGATACTTGAACCAGGACAGAAGCACAGTGTGCTCTTGTGAACTAAAGTGTTGTTCTGGCGTTTTCAGGCATTTTCGCCCAATCAGGGTAAACATCCAATAGACTGTAAACACAACACCCTTGATGGAGGGATGACCAAACTTGGGGAGTCTTGAGGGGTACATGAGAGAATCATTTTTTCAGAGTTTCATTGAAATACACACATAAACCTAGTGTCCAGAAGCTAAGAAACATGGAATTATTTCCAGTTGGCTAAAATGCTTTTCTGTGAGTTTGATACTCTTTTGCTACCTAGTGATTCATCTTTGAGATGCTTGAACCAGGACAGAAGCACAGTGTGCTCTTGTGATCTGAAGTTCTTTTCTGCATTTTCAAAGTTCTAGCATTAACCATTGAGGAATTAAACTACAGGCGTATTCAGTGAAATTCGCCTAATCAGGGTAAATATCCAATAACTCTAAACAAAAAACCCGAGATGGTGGGATGACCACATTTGGGGAGCCATGAGGGGCCCAAGAGAGAATCATATTGTCAGAGTTTCATTGAAATAAACGAAGAAACCTAGTACCCACAAGCTAAGAAATATTGAATTATTTCCAGTTGGCTAAAACACTTTTCTGTGAGTTTGAAACTCTTTTGCTACCTAGTGATTCAGCTTTGAGATACTTGAACCAGGAGAGAAGCACAGTGTGCTCTTGTGAACTAAAGTGTTGATCTGCGTTTTTAAAGTTCTAGCATTAACCATTTAAGAATTAAACTCACAGGCGTTTTCAGGCATTTTCGCCTAATCAGGGTAAACATCCAATAGACTGTAAACAAAACACCCTTGATGGTGGGATGACCAAACTTGGGGAGCCTTGAGGGGCACATGAGAGAATCATTTTTTCAGAGTTTCATTGAAATACACAAAGAAACCTAGTGCCCAGAAGCTAAGAAACATGGAATTATTTCAGTTGGCTAAAACGCTTTTCTGTGAGTTTGAAACTCTTTTGCTACCTAGTGATTCAGCTTTGAGATACTTGAACCAGGAAAGATGCACAGTGTGCTCTTGTGATCTGAAGTGCTTTTCTGCATTTTCAAAGTTCTAGCATTAACCATTGAGGAATTAAACTAACAGGCGTTTTCAGTGAAATTCGCCTAATCAGGGTAAACATCCAATAACTCTAAACAAAAAACCCGTGATGGTGGGATTGACCAAATTTGGGGAGCCATGAGGGCACAAGAGAGAATCATTTTGTCAGAGTTTCATTGAAATACACAAAGAAACCTAGTACCCACAAGCTAAGAAACATGGAATTATTTCCAGTTGGCTAAAACGCTTTTCTGTGAGTTTGAAACTCTTTTGCTACCTAGTGATTCAGCTTTGAGATACTTGAACCAGGACAGAAGCACAGTGTGCTCTTGTGAACTAAAGTGTTGTTCTGCATTTTTAAAGTTCTAGCATTAACCATTTAAGAATTAAACTCACAGGCGTTTTCAGGCATTTTCGCCTAATCAGGGTAAACATCCAATAGACTGTAAACAAAACACCCTTGATGGTGGGATGACCAAACTTGGGGAGCCTTGAGGGGCACATGAGAGAATCATTTTTTCAGAGTTTCATTGAAATACACAAAGAAACCTAGTGCCCAGAAGCTAAGAAACATGGAATTATTTTCAGTTGGCTAAAACGCTTTTCTGTGAGTTTGAAACTCTTTTGCTACCTAGTGATTCAGCTTTGAGATACTTGAACCAGGACAGAAGAACAGTGTGCTCTTGTGATCTGAAGTGCTTTTCTGCATTTTCAAAGTTCTAGCATTAACCATTGAGGAATTAAACTACAGGCGTTTTCAGTGAAATTCGCCTAATCAGGGTAAACATCCAATAGACTCTAAACAAAAAACCCGTGATTGGCGGATGACCAAATTTGGGGAGCCTTGAGGGGCACATGAGAGAATCATTTTTTCAGAGTTTCATTGAAATACACAAAGTAAACCTAGTGCCCAGAAGCTAAGAAACATGGAATTATTTCCAGTTCGCTAAAACGCTTTTCTGTGAGTTTGAAACTCTTTTGCTACCTAGTGATTCAGCTTTGAGATACTTGAACCAGGACAGAAGCACAGTGTGCTCTTGTGATATGAAGTGCTTTTCTGCATTTTCAAAGTTCTAGCATTAACCATTGAGGAATTAAACTACAGGCGTTTTCAGTGAAATTCGCCTAATCAGGGTAAACATCCAATAGGCTCTAAACAAAAAACCCGTGATGGTGGATTGACCAAATTTGGGGAGCCATGAGGGGCACAAGAGAGAATCATTTTGTCAGAGTTTCATTGAAATACACAAAGAAACCTAGTACCCAGAAGCTAAGAAACATGGAATTATTTCCAGTTGGCTAAATACGCTTTTCTGTGAGTTTGAAACTCTTTTGCTACCTAGTGATTCAGCTTTGAGATACTTGAACCAGGACAAAGCACAGTGTGCTCTTGTGATCTGAAAGTGCTTTTCTGCATTTTCAAAGTTTCTAGCATTAACCATTGAAGAATTAAACTACAGGCGTTTTCAGTGAAATTCGCCTAATCAGGGTAAACATCCAATAGGCTCTAAACAAAACACCCTGATGGTGGATTGACCAAATTTTGGGAGCCATGAGGGGCACAAGAGAGAGAATCATTTTTCAGAGTTTCATTGAAATACACAAAGAAACCTAGTACCCACAAGCTAAGAAACATGGAATTATTTCCAGTTGGCTAAAACGCTTTTCTGTGAGTTTGAAACTCTTTTGCTACCTAGTGATTCAGCTTTGAGATACTTGAACCAGGACAGAAAGAACAGTGTGCTCTTGTGATCTGAAGTGCTTTTCTGCATTTTCAAAGTTCTAGCATTAACCATTGAGGAATTAAACTACAGGCGTTTTCAGTGAAATTTTCGCCTAATCAGGGTAAACATCCAATAGACTGTAAACAAAAAACACCCTTGATGGTGGGATGACCAAATTTGGGGAGCCTTGAGGGGCACAAGAGAGAATCATTTTGTCAGAGTTTCATTGAAATACACAAAGAAACCTAGTACCCAGAAGCTAAGAAACATGGAATTATTTCCAGTTGGCTAAAACGCTTTTCTGTGAGTTTGAAACTCTTTTGCTACCTAGTGATTCAACTTTGAGATACTTGAACCAGGACAGAAGCACAGTGTGCTCTTGTGATCTGAAGTGCTTTTCTGCATTTTCAAAGTTCTAGCATTAACCATTGAGAATTAAACTACAGGCGTTTTCAGTGAAATTCGCCTAATCAGGGTAAACATCCAATAGACTCTAAACAAAAAAAAAATCCCGTGATGGTGGATGACCAAATTTGGGGAGCCATGAGGGAACAAGAGAGAATCATTTTTCAGAGTTTCATTGAAATACACAAAGAAACCTAGTACCCACAAGCTAAGAAACATGGAATTATTTCCAGTTGGCTAAATCGCTTTTCTGTGAGTTTGAAACTCTTTTGCTACCTAGTGATTCAGCTTTGAGATACTTGAACCAGGACAGAAGCACAGTGTGCTCTTGTGATCTGAAGTGCTTTTCTGCATTTTCAAAGTTCTAGCATTAACCATTGAAAATTAAACTACAGGGGTTTTCAGTGAAATTCGCCTAATCAGGGTAAACATCCAATAGGCTCTAAACAAAAAACCCGTGATGGTGGGATGACCAAATTTGGGGAGCCATGAGGGGCACAAGAGAGAATCATTTTATCAGAGTTTCATTGAAATACACAAAAGAAACCTAGTACCCAGAAGCTAAGAAACATGGAATTATTTCCAGTTGGCTAAATCGCTTTTCTGTGAGTTTGAAACTCTTTTGCTACCTAGTGATTCAGCTTTGAGATACTTGAACCAGGACAGAAGCACAGTGTGCTCTTGTGAACTGAAGTGCTTGTTCTGCATTTTCAAAGTTCTAGCATTAACCATTGAGAATTAAACTACAGGCGTTTTCAGTGAAATTCGCCTAATCAGGGTAAACATCCAATAGGCTGTAAACAAAAAACCCTGATGGTGGATTGACCAAATTTGGGGAGCCATGAGGGGCACAAGAGAGAATCATTTTGTCAGAGTTTCATTGAAATACACAAAGAAACCTAGTACCCACAAGCTAAGAAACATGGAATTATTTCCAGTTGGCTAAAACGCTTTTCTGTGAGTTTGAAACTCTTTTGCTACCTAGTGATTCAGCTTTGAGATACTTGAACCAGGACAGAAGCACAGTGTGCTCTTGTGATCTAAAGTGTTTTTCTGCATTTTTTAAAGTTCTAGCATTAACCATTGAGGAATTAAACTACAGGCGTTTTCAGTGAAATTCGCCTAATCAGGGTAAACATCCAATAGGCTCTAAACAAAAAACCCGTGATGGTGGGATGACCAAATTTGGGGAGCCATGAGGGGCACAAGAGAGAATCATTTTTCAGAGTTTCATTGAAATACACAAAGAAACCTAGTACCCAGAAGCTAAGAAACATGGAATTATTTCCAGTTGGCTAAAAAGCTTTTCTGTGAGTTTGAAACTCTTTTGCTACCTAGTGATTCAGCTTTGAGATACTTGAACCAGGACAGAAGCACAGTGTGCTCTTGTGATCTGAAGTGCTTTTCTGCATTTTCAAAGTTCTAGCATTAACCATTGAGGAATTAAACTACAGGCGTTTTCAGTGAAATTCGCCTAATCAGGGTAAACATCCAATAGGCTCTAAACAAAAAACCCATGATGGTGGATGACCAAATTTGGGGAGCCATGAGGGGCACAAGAGAGAATCATTTTGTCAGAGTTTCATTGAAATACACAAAGAAACCTAGTACCCAGAAGCTAAGAAACATGGAATTATTTCCAGTTGGCTAAAACGCTTTTCTGTGAGTTTGAAACTCTTTTGCTACCTAGTGATTCAGCTTTGAGATACTTGAACCAGGACAGAAGCACAGTGTGCTCTTGTGATCTGAAGTGCTTTTCTGCATTTTCAAAGTTCTAGCATTAACCATTGAGGAATTAAACTACAGGCGTTTTCAGTGAAATTCGCCTAATCAGGGTAAACATCCAATAGGCTCTAAACAAAAAACCCGTGATGGTGGGATGACCAAATTTGGGGAGCCATGAGGGACACAAGAGAGAATCATTTTTTCAGAGTTTCATTGAAATACACAAAGAAACCTAGTACCCAGAAGCTAAGAAACATGGAATTATTTCCAGTTGGCTAAAACGCTTTTCTGTGAGTTTGAAACTCTTTTGCTACCTAGTGATTCAGCTTTGAGATACTTGAACCAGGACAGAAGCACAGTGTGCTCTTGTGATCTAAAGTGTTTTCTGCGTTTTTAAAAGTTCTAGCATTAACCATTTAAGAATTAAACTCACAGGCGTTTTCAGGAATTTTCGCCTAATCAGGGTAAACATCCAATAGACTGTAAACAAAACACCCTTGATGGTGGGATGACCAAACTTGGGGAGCCATTGAGGGGCACAAGAGAGAATCATTTTTTCAGAGTTTCATTGAAATACACAAAGAAACCTAGTACCCAGAAGCTAAGAAACATGGAATTATTTCCAGTTGGCTAAAAACGCTTTTCTGTGAGTTTGAAACTCTTTTGCTACCTAGTGATTCAGCTTTGAGATACTTGAACCAGGACAGAAGCACAGTGTGCTCTTGTGAACTAAAGTGCTTTTCTGCATTTTCAAAGTTCTAGCATTAACCATTTGAGAATTAAACTCACAGGCGTTTTCAGGCAAATTTCGCCTAATCAGGGTAAACATCCAATAGGCTCTAAACAAAAAACCCTGATGGTGGATGACCAAATTTGGGGAGCCATGAGGGGCACAAGAGAGAATCATTTTTTCAGAGTTTCATTGAAATACACAAAGAAACCTAGTACCCACAAGCTAAGAAACATGGAATTATTTCCAGTTGGCTAAATCGCTTTTCTGTGAGTTTGAAACTCTTTTGCTACCTAGTGATTCAGCTTTGAGATACTTGAACCAGGAGAGAAGCACAGTGTGCTCTTGTGAACTAAAGTGTTTTTCTGCATTTTTAAAGTTCTAGCATTAACCATTGAAGAATTAAACTCACAGGCGTTTTCAGGCATTTTCGCCTAATCAGGGTAAACATCCAATAGACTGTAAACAAAAACCCTTGATGGTGGGATGACCAAATTGGGGAGCCTGAGGGGCACAAGAGAGAATCATTTTTTCAGAGTTTCATTGAAATACACAAAGAAACCTAGTACCCAGAAGCTAAGAAACATGGAATTATTTCCAGTTGGCTAAAACGCTTTTCTGTGAGTTTGAAACTCTTTTGCTACCTAGTGATTCAGCTTTGAGATACTTGAACCAGGACAGAAGCACAGTGTGCTCTTGTGATCTGAAGTGCTTTTCTGCATTTTCAAAGTTCTAGCATTAACCATTGAGGAATTAAACTACAGGCGTTTTCAGTGAAATTCGCCTAATCAGGGTAAACATCCAATAGGCTCTAAACAAAAAACCCGTGATGGTGGGATGACCAAATTTGGGGAGCCATGAGGGGCACAAGAGAGAATCATTTTGTCAGAGTTTCATTGAAATACACAAAGAAACCTAGTACCCAGAAGCTAAGAAACATGGAATTATTTCCAGTTGGCTAAAACGCTTTTCTGTGAGTTTGAAACTCTTTTGCTACCTAGTGATTCAGCTTTGAGATACTTGAACCAGGACAGAAGCACAGTGTGCTCTTGTGATCTGAAGTGCTTTTCTGCATTTTTCAAAGTTCTAGCATTAACCATTGAGGAATTAAACTACAGGCGTTTTCAGTGAAATTCGCCTAATCAGGGTAAACATCCAATAGGCTCTAAACAAAAAACCCGTGATGGTGGATGACCAAATTTGGGGAGCCATGAGGGGCACAAGAGAGAATCATTTTGTCAGAGTTTCATTGAAATACACAAAGAAACCTAGTACCCAGAAGCTAAGAAACATGGAATTATTTCCAGTTGGCTAAAACGCTTTTCTGTGAGTTTGAAACTCTTTTGCTACCTAGTGATTCAGCTTTGAGATACTTGAACCAGGACAGAAGCACAGTGTGCTCTTGTGATCTGAAGTGCTTTTCTGCATTTTCAAAGTTCTAGCATTAACCATTGAGGAATTAAACTACAGGCGTTTTCAGTGAAATTCGCCTAATCAGGGTAAACATCCAATAGGCTCTAAACAAAAAACCCGTGATGGTGGGATGACCAAATTTGGGGAGCCATGAGGGGCACAAGAGAGAATCATTTTTCAGAGTTTCATTGAAATACACAAAGAAACCTAGTACCCAGAAGCTAAGAAACATGGAATTATTTCCAGTTGGCTAAAACGCTTTTCTGTGAGTTTGAAACTCTTTTGCTACCTAGTGATTCAGCTTTGAGATACTTGAACCAGGACAGAAGCACAGTGTGCTCTTGTGAACTAAAGTGTTTTTCTGCATTTTTAAAGTTCTAGCATTAACCATTGAGGAATTAAACTACAGGCGTTTTCAGGAATTTTCGCCTAATCAGGGTAAACATCCAATAGGCTGTAAACAAAAAACCCTTGATGGTGGGATGACCAAACTTGGGGAGCCTTGAGGGGCACATGAGAGAATCATTTTTCAGAGTTTCATTGAAATACACAAAGAAACCTAGTACCCAGAAAGCTAAGAAACATGGAATTATTTCCAGTTGGCTAAAACGCTTTTCTGTGAGTTTGAAACTCTTTTGCTACCTAGTGATTCAGCTTTGAGATACTTGAACCAGGACAGAAGCACAGTGTGCTCTTGTGATCTGAAGTGCTTTTCTGCATTTTCAAAGTTCTAGCATTAACCATTGAGGAATTAAACTACAGGCGTTTTCAGTGAAATTCGCCTAATCAGGGTAAACATCCAATAGGCTCTAAACAAAAAACCCGTGATGGTGGGATGATTTCTGTGAGTTTGAAACTCTTTTGCTACCTAGTGATTCAGCTTTGAGATACTTGAACCAGGACAGAAGCACAGTGTGCTCTTGTGATCTGAAGTGTTTTCTGCATTTTTAAAGTTCTAGCATTAACCATTGAGAATTAAACTACAGGCGTTTTCAGTGAAATTTCGCCTAATCAGGGTAAACATCCAATAGGCTCTAAACAAAAAACCCCTGATGGTGGGATGACCAAATTTGGGGAGCCATGAGGGGCACAAGAGAGAATCATTTTTTCAGAGTTTCATTGAAATACACAAAGAAACCTAGTACCCAGAAGCTAAGAAACATGGAATTATTTCCAGTTGGCTAAAACGCTTTTCTGTGAGTTTGAAACTCTTTTGCTACCTAGTGATTCAGCTTTGAGATACTTGAACCAGGACAGAAGCACAGTGTGCTCTTGTGATCTGAAGTGCTTTTCTGCATTTTTAAAGTTCTAGCATTAACCATTGAGAATTAAACTACAGGCGTTTTCAGTGAAATTCGCCTAATCAGGGTAAACATCCAATAGGCTCTAAACAAAAAACCCGTGATGGTGGGATGACCAAATTTGGGGAGCCATGAGGGGCACAAGAGAGAATCATTTTTCAGAGTTTCATTGAAATACACAAAGAAACCTAGTACCCAGAAGCTAAGAAACATGGAATTATTTCCAGTTGGCTAAAACGCTTTTCTGTGAGTTTGAAACTCTTTTGCTACCTAGTGATTCAGCTTTGAGATACTTGAACCAGGACAGAAGCACAGTGTGCTCTTGTGATCTGAAGTGCTTTTCTGCATTTTTTAAAGTTCTAGCATTAACCATTGAGGAATTAAACTACAGGCGTTTTCAGTGAAATTTTCGCCTAATCAGGGTAAACATCCAATAGGCTCTAAACAAAAAACCCCTGATGGTGGGATGACCAAATTTGGGGAGCCATGAGGGGCACAAGAGAGAATCATTTTTTCAGAGTTTCATTGAAATACACAAAGAAACCTAGTACCCAGAAGCTAAGAAACATGGAATTATTTCCAGTTGGCTAAAACGCTTTTCTGTGAGTTTGAAACTCTTTTGCTACCTAGTGATTCAGCTTTGAGATACTTGAACCAGGACAGAAGCACAGTGTGCTCTTGTGATCTGAAGTGCTTTTCTGCATTTTCAAAGTTCTAGCATTAACCATTGAGGAATTAAACTACAGGCGTTTTCAGTGAAATTTTCGCCTAATCAGGGTAAACATCCAATAGGCTCTAAACAAAAAACCCGTGATGGTGGGATTGACCAAATTTGGGGAGCCATGAGGGGCACAAGAGAGAATCATTTTGTCAGAGTTTCATTGAAATACACAAAGAAACCTAGTACCCAGAAGCTAAGAAACATGGAATTATTTCCAGTTGGCTAAAACGCTTTTCTGTGAGTTTGAAACTCTTTTGCTACCTAGTGATTCAGCTTTGAGATACTTGAACCAGGACAGAAGCACAGTGTGCTCTTGTGATCTAAAGTGTTTTTCTGCATTTTTAAAGTTCTAGCATTAACCATTTAAGAATTAAACTCACAGGCGTTTTCAGTGAAATTTCGCCTAATCAGGGTAAACATCCAATAGGCTCTAAACAAAAAACCCTTGATGGTGGGATGACCAAACTTGGGGAGCCATGAGGGGCACAAGAGAGAATCATTTTTTCAGAGTTTCATTGAAATACACAAAGAAACCTAGTACCCAGAAGCTAAGAAACATGGAATTATTTCCAGTTGGCTAAAACGCTTTTCTGTGAGTTTGAAACTCTTTTGCTACCTAGTGATTCAGCTTTGAGATACTTGAACCAGGACAGAAGCACAGTGTGCTCTTGTGATCTGAAGTGCTTTTCTGCATTTTTTAAGTTCTAGCATTAACCATTGAGGAATTAAACTACAGGCGTTTTCAGTGAAATTCGCCTAATCAGGGTAAACATCCAATAGGCTCTAAACAAAAAACCCGTGATGGTGGATTGACCAAATTTGGGGAGCCATGAGGGGCACAAGAGAGAATCATTTTTCAGAGTTTCATTGAAATACACAAAGAAACCTAGTACCCAGAAGCTAAGAAACATGGAATTATTTCCAGTTGGCTAAAACGCTTTTCTGTGAGTTTGAAACTCTTTTGCTACCTAGTGATTCAGCTTTGAGATACTTGAACCAGGACAGAAGCACAGTGTGCTCTTGTGATCTGAAGTGTTTTCTGCATTTTTAAAGTTCTAGCATTAACCATTGAGAATTAAACTACAGGCGTTTTCAGTGAAATTCGCCTAATCAGGGTAAACATCCAATAGGCTCTAAACAAAAAACCCTTGATGGTGGGATGACCAAATTTGGGGAGCCATGAGGGGCACAAGAGAGAATCATTTTTTCAGAGTTTCATTGAAATACACAAAGAAACCTAGTACCCAGAAGCTAAGAAACATGGAATTATTTCCAGTTGGCTAAAACGCTTTTCTGTGAGTTTGAAACTCTTTTGCTACCTAGTGATTCAGCTTTGAGATACTTGAACCAGGACAGAAGCACAGTGTGCTCTTGTGATCTGAAGTGCTTTTCTGCATTTTCAAAGTTCTAGCATTAACCATTGAGGAATTAAACTACAGGCGTTTTTTCAGTGAAATTCGCCTAATCAGGGTAAACATCCAATAGGCTCTAAACAAAAAACCCGTGATGGTGGGATGACCAAATTTGGGGAGCCATGAGGGGCACAAGAGAGAATCATTTTTTTCAGAGTTTCATTGAAATACACAAAGAAACCTAGTACCCAGAAGCTAAGAAACATGGAATTATTTCCAGTTGGCTAAAACGCTTTTCTGTGAGTTTGAAACTCTTTTGCTACCTAGTGATTCAGCTTTGAGATACTGAACCAGGACAGAAGCACAGTGTGCTCTTGTGAACTGAAGTGCTTTTTCTGCATTTTTAAAGTTCTAGCATTAACCATTGAGGAATTAAACTACAGGCGTTTTCAGTGAAATTCGCCTAATCAGGGTAAACATCCAATAGGCTCTAAACAAAAAACCCTTGATGGTGGGATGACCAAATTGGGGAGCCATGAGGGGCACAAGAGAGAATCATTTTTTCAGAGTTTCATTGAAATACACAAAGAAACCTAGTACCCAGAAGCTAAGAAACATGGAATTATTTCCAGTTGGCTAAAACGCTTTTCTGTGAGTTTGAAACTCTTTTGCTACCTAGTGATTCAGCTTTGAGATACTTGAACCAGGACAGAAGCACAGTGTGCTCTTGTGATCTGAAGTGCTTTTTCTGCATTTTCAAAGTTCTAGCATTAACCATTGAGGAATTAAACTACAGGCGTTTTCAGTGAAATTTTCGCCTAATCAGGGTAAACATCCAATAGGCTCTAAACAAAAAACCCGTGATGGTGGGGATGACCAAATTTGGGGAGCCATGAGGGGCACAAGAGAGAATCATTTTTTCAGAGTTTCATTGAAATACACAAAGAAACCTAGTACCCAGAAGCTAAGAAACATGGAATTATTTCCAGTTGGCTAAAACGCTTTTCTGTGAGTTTGAAACTCTTTTGCTACCTAGTGATTCAGCTTTGAGATACTTGAACCAGGACAGAAGCACAGTGTGCTCTTGTGATCTGAAGTGCTTTTTTCTGCATTTTTAAAGTTCTAGCATTAACCATTGAGAATTAAACTACAGGCGTTTTCAGTGAAATTCGCCTAATCAGGGTAAACATCCAATAGGCTCTAAACAAAAAACCCGTGATGGTGGATGACCAAATTTGGGGAGCCATGAGGGGCACAAGAGAGAATCATTTTTTCAGAGTTTCATTGAAATACACAAAGAAACCTAGTACCCAGAAGCTAAGAAACATGGAATTATTTCCAGTTGGCTAAAACGCTTTTCTGTGAGTTTGAAACTCTTTTGCTACCTAGTGATTCAGCTTTGAGATACTTGAACCAGGACAGAAGCACAGTGTGCTCTTGTGATCTGAAGTGTTTTCTGCATTTTTAAAGTTCTAGCATTAACCATTGAGAATTAAACTACAGGCGTTTTCAGTGAAATTTTCGCCTAATCAGGGTAAACATCCAATAGGCTCTAAACAAAAAACCCGTGATGGTGGGATGACCAAATTTGGGGAGCCATGAGGGGCACAAGAGAGAATCATTTTTCAGAGTTTCATTGAAATACACAAAGAAACCTAGTACCCAGAAGCTAAGAAACATGGAATTATTTCCAGTTGGCTAAAACGCTTTTCTGTGAGTTTGAAACTCTTTTGCTACCTAGTGATTCAGCTTTGAGATACTTGAACCAGGACAGAAGCACAGTGTGCTCTTGTGATCTGAAGTGCTTTTCTGCATTTTTAAAGTTCTAGCATTAACCATTTAGGAATTAAACTACAGGCGTTTTCAGTGAAATTTTCCTAATCAGGGTAAACATCCAATAGGCTCTAAACAAAAAACCCGTGATGGTGGGATGACCAAATTTGGGGAGCCATGAGGGGCACAAGAGAGAATCATTTTTTCAGAGTTTCATTGAAATACACAAAGAAACCTAGTACCCAGAAGCTAAGAAACATGGAATTATTTCCAGTTGGCTAAAACGCTTTTCTGTGAGTTTGAAACTCTTTTGCTACCTAGTGATTCAGCTTTGAGATACTTGAACCAGGACAGAAGCACACAGTGTGCTCTTGTGATCTGAAGTGCTTTTCTGCATTTTCAAAGTTCTAGCATTAACCATTGAGGAATTAAACTACAGGCGTTTTCAGTGAAATTCGCCTAATCAGGGTAAACATCCAATAGGCTCTAAACAAAAAACCCGTGATGGTGGATTGACCAAATTTGGGGAGCCATGAGGGGCACAAGAGAGAATCATTTTGTCAGAGTTTCATTGAAATACACAAAGAAACCTAGTACCCACAAGCTAAGAAACAAGAATTATTTCCAGTTGGCTAAAACGCTTTTCTGTGAGTTTGAAACTCTTTTGGTACCTAGTGATTCAGCTTTGAGATACTTGAACCAGGAGAGAAGCACAGTGTGCTCTTGTGAACTAAAGTGTTGTTCTGCGTTTTTAAAGTTCTAGCATTAACCATTTAAGAATTAAACTCACAGGCGTTTTCAGGCATTTTCGCCTAATCAGGGTAAACATCCAATAGACTGTAAACAAAACACCCTTGATGGTGGGATGACCAAACTTGGGGAGCCTTGAGGGGCACATGAGAGAATCATTTTTTCAGAGTTTCATTGAAATAAACAAAGAAACTTAGAACTGCGGAAAAGGGAGCAGTCCAATTAAAGGAAATACTGAACCACTGTGAAAGGACAGGATATGTGGGATAAATAAGAATAGTTCAATTTGATTGTTGCCTAATATATTTAAAGACAGCAGAGAGAAAAGAAGCTGAATTGGATAGAGACTAAAATTACTAGAAAGTTCCCGAATGAAGAAGGAATAATTACCAGAGGGTAGGAATTACAAGGTTTTACAGCTGCTTGAATACTATAGGGAAGCACACAAACTTGACTTCAAAATGTCAAAAACCCTAACTGGGGAATTCTGGTACTAGTAGGAAGTATTAGTGAAGGAATTAGTTTGGAAAGAAGAAAGTGATAAGGTTTTTGTATTTAACTCTTTTATGGATGAATCGATGGGATGGTGAAAATATGCAGGGTACACACAGCTGTCTGGAGAAATGAAGACTAGAAGAAATTGAAGAATCTTTTGTTTTACTTTGTTATTTATTTTTAGAGTTCAAGCTTTAGTAAAGACCAAGATTGCCAAGGAAGAAAGTAGGGTAAGAGGTCAAGCCAGGACTGTGAGCAACACCACTGGTGTTCAGAGAACAGGATCCAGTCTGAAGAGGATAAGTGATTTTAGAGATATAAACACCCTGGAAATATGTTTTCTAGCCAAAGAAGGGAAAATATTTTGAATCTTTATTTTTAAATAATTGTAGACTTACAGAAAAAAAAATGTAAGAATAAAACAAATTCAATAGTCTTCATACCAAGATTCGTTATTAGCATTTTATTATATTTGCTTTGCCATCCTAATATTTTAGAAATCACTTAAGAGTTAAGTTGCAGGCCAGGCATGGTGGCACACTCCTGTAATCCCAGGAGCTCAGAAGGCCGAAGCAGGAGGATCAAGATTTGAAAACCAGTCTTAGCAATTTAGCAAGGTGCTAAGCAACTCAGTGAGACCCTGTCTCTAATAAAATACAAATTAGGGCTGGAGATGTGGCTCAGTGGTTGAGTGCTCCTGAGTTCAATCCCCAGTACCCTAAAAAAATAGGAAAAAAAGAGTAAGTTGCAGATATCATAATCATTTGACCTCAAATACTTTACATGTTTCCTAAGAAGATCATTCTCTTACATGTCAACAGAATAATTACCAAACTCAGGACATTTGACATTAGTATGTTGTTGTATAAGGTGAATATGCAATTTCTATTCAGTTTTTAACACTTGTCCCCAAAATGTTTATAACTATTTTTACCTGATCCAAAAGCCAGTACAGGACCCTATGATCCTTTATAATTAAACTATATTTAATTATGAAGTCCTGTTTTACAGTTACTTCACTTCTGTTCTCTCTTGTAGGGTTATTAGAAGGTTAAATATTGACCAAAAAAGGCAGTGCTACTGTTCTGGATAAAATACTAGAAAAGAAAATGTATCTGCCATGTTAGGTTGTATTATTAGGGGATTGGAAGGCAAGTGAGTACTGCCTGAAATCCAGAAGTAACAACTGCTAGGATTAGGGAAGTTTTATAAGGAAAGGTCTATTATTTCTCAAATTTTAGGGAAAAAAGATCAGAGAAGGACAGTATGCAGATGATAAAATGGATGTGTCCCTTAGCAAGAGGCATATTCATGCACTTTTATTTCCTGTACAGTGATTTTTATGCATATGTATTAAGTTGGTATTTTAATTATCTTGAATTGGAAAAAGAAGTGTAATTAGAAGAAATTCTTACCTCGTTACTTGGGTTTACAAATTATTATCTATTATTTATATTCTGTCCTATCCTATTAGTTTAATAGATACTTATGTTAAATGGCTTGTCTGCTGTCAGATTGTTAACCATAGTTCTTACCTCCAAATAATGAGATCTTACCTCACTATTTGAAGTGGTATTACATGGTTCCTTGACATTTCTTTTCTTAGTTTTTCTGTAACTAAATGAACTGGTACACCAACACACTGACGTGGACTTCCAGCCCATTATTAGACTTCAGAATTGACAGTGAGAAATTGTTCCTTTACTGCGTACCCATCATTACATGCTTCTATGTATTTGCTTACCACCTTCATTATTTAATAAATTTCTCAACCTGAGTTACTCCGATCTACTCTGAGAGAGTGGTCATTACAGTTATTTTCAAGGTGAAATTTAGATCAGTTGAGAAGGTGGCAAAATTTTTGTTTTCATTAAGATATGGCGTGTCAGGCAGTTAAGAAGAAAAATGCCTCATTTTCTGGTATAGCTCACTTCTTTGTGGGTATATGCATGCTCATGCTCCTAGTAATATCCCAAATGACTCAAATTAGGGAATATCTTAGACTTTTATGATGGTATAGAGCTTTTAAATTAGAAATTAGCTTCTGTGTTTAGGCTTTACTTGACTACTTCTAAAATATTTTTTTTTATATTGGACAGAAATAAATTTTTTAAAAAATATTTATTTATTTAGTTGTACACAATGCCTTCATTTTTATGTGGTGCTGAGGATCGAACCCGGGCCACGCACGTGCTAGGCGAATGCTCTACCACTGAGCCACAACCCCAGCCCCTAGAAATAAATTTAAATGATAATAATTTAGAATGTGGACCCAATGCTAAATATCCTCAAGAAAGAGCATTTTCAGTGCCAGTTTATCTCTTGATTATTTTCAATGTTTGAAGGTCCTTGATTACAAATACTAAAAGATTTAGGAGATGCTCTTATATTTTTCAGTTTTTAATTTGTGATATTTGGGCCAGAAATAGTGGTGTCCTAAGGATGTTACAAAATATGTTCAGGCAGTGTGACTGTCATCTGTTCACAGTTACTGAAGTCCACAGACTGAGGATTTTTTTTTTTTTCAGCTTCGGTGTCAAGGCTAATGGTAGTGTTCACAGTATGTATGTAAGCTGTTCTCCATGTACACATACACACATACATATAGGAGTATAAATAGAACTTGTCTTGAAAGCCAAAAACAACTTTCTATATGTACAACTAGAAATAAAAACGGTATATTCCCCCTAGTCCTATTCACTATTGGAAAAGGAACAAGGAAAGAAGGAAAAGAGTTGTAACTGATCCTTGTTCTGCTCACAGTGATTGTTAACTGCTGAAGGCCAGCTTCAGCAAAGATGTTAAGTTCTTCCCGCTTGGTACTGAAGGTAACGTCGACGACAGGAAAATAATCCACACACAAGCCAGGTTTTAGAAATCCTTCTACTGTTCTAATTTTACTTTTCTCAGTATGGCTTTTTATACATCCCAACAAGCATAATAATTCACATTTTTTCTTAGGGAGGTAACATAAAGGAATTTCAGTAAAGAAGATTACAATAAAGGATTTCCAGAAATTAACTATACAATAAAAATTTCCAGTAATTAACTATAGGGGGTTACATTAGGTTTCCAGTAATTAACAATAAGGAATTTCAGGAATTAACTATAATAAAGAATTTCCAGTAAGGAATGTTAGGAATTAACTATAATAAAGAATTTCCAGTAGTTAACTATAAAAAGGTTTCAGGAATTACCTAGGGAAGATCAATTATCCTAACTCCTGATTAATCTTATCTATAGGTAGGGGAAGGTATTCTAAAAATCTTAAAGCTAATGTTAAAAATTCTTCAACTCTAGGTATGCCTGATCATAAAGTTATATTGCCCTAGTATCTTCTTTAAACTTCAACTGGGCTCATCCTACCAGCTTAGCTAGTTTCTGGCTTTAGATTCCACAGGGCCATTGAACTGGTTTTATTATAGATAATTAAATATATTAGAACCTGGTGGTCATACAATAGAAATACATCAAGAGTACAGACAGAAAGCACACAAACTTAATTCTTGGTGGTCGCATAAAGTGGCATCTCATCCGCAAAGAGGAGCCGAGCTCAGACCTCCAGGCATTTGGAGGGAGCTTGGGCTCAAACTCATTTGCATAACCAAGGAAAAACCCAGATTTCTGGATAAGCAGACAGACACCTGGCTTGATTCTTGGTTTGGAAGAACTAGGCCCACACAGCCCTGAATTAACAGGTTGGGGGTCAGCTCAATTCCAGGTTGGGGAGATCTCAGACTCACAGCCCCGAATTAACGGGTTGGGGTCGAGCTCAAATCCCCGGATGAGAAACATCGCATCTCCCCCTTTCTTTTAATTTGAGGGCAGCGACCTCTGTAGATGTGTTTCTAAGGCCTTTCCAGAAAAGTCCGAGGAAGACTGGAAGAACAAAGCATAAGATTATAATGAACAGGATAGCAAAACCAAGATTTATCAAGTAGGACCACCACATGCTATTAAAAACTGTAGCTTTTATATTATTAAACAAATCTGTTGCAAAATCCACAGTGGAATCAGTAGTCAGATGGGCATGGGTAATTTCACTCACCCGTATTTGCAGGGAGTGAATATCTGGAGCCACATCTGAGTTATTCCAGATTCCCAACAAATGGGACTTAACCTTGGTCCAACCATGCTCAGATTCATTGTAACCTAATGGAGTAATGCAAATCCATTTATAGTTAGCATGACATCTAGTTGTCATATGAGTCTTAATATTTTGGATTTGGTTGCCCACATAAAGAATGGCTTCTTCTAAAGCATTTATCCTAGCCTCTAACTTTCTATCTATCTTCTCTTGTATAGCCATGGCTGCAGAAATATTTTGAGATAAAGTATTTACATGATTAGTTGTATGAATTTCTCTAACTAGAGCAGTAGAAGAAATAGCAATAGAGCCTAATATTCCTATAAGAGCAGATATTCCTAAAATAAGAGCTGCAACAAATCTTTTAATTTTTGGGTATAATACTTTGCAAACAATTAGTTAGCATACATTTTTGGCAGTCAACAGAATATACATCATTGATCATTCTTATCTTCATAATTTTATGGTTCCCAATTAATATAGCATGGGGGGCATTTACACAAGCTCTAACATTATAATGAATAGGTCCAGCTGTAGGCCTGTTCAAGGTGACTGTATTAATAGCTGCAACCAACCTATACAGGCTAGGAAATTGCATTCCTTTGCCATTAGGCAATTCACTTTTGTAGATGGGGGTAACCCATCCGGAAGAAGACCATCTATGTATTGAGCCATCAATAAGCACACCTTTGGTCATATAAAACTTGTTAGAATTAGACATAATGTAATTTCTCCAATCAGTAATAGGAGAGGCAATTGACCAATCAAAAATTTCAGTTTGTGATGACATGGGGTTTAAAACACGAGCTTTGGTGGGATATCCAAATCCACATTCAATCCAATAAGGGAATGAAGAACCGTACTCTTTCATTTTTTTCCAATATAAGTCCCTCCTGGATTGTAATATTATTGAGCAAGAATCTATATTATTGGGTAAACTTTTATTTTCATAAATTTCTTTATCTTCTTTACCCCCTAAAAGGGTTATGTCTAGCCTCCAAAGATCTCTTCCTTTATCCCTGGATTGAGAAGGGGAATCACTATAAAGTGATTCAATGCTAGTTGGTAAACACCCAGGGGGAGTAAATTTAGTATTTCTGGTAAAGCAAATAGGTGTGTCTTCAATAAGGCCTGAAAAGTTAATATTATATGAGGTCTTATGCAAAACCATAACATCAGAAATTCCCCCAAGTAACTCAGGAACATTGGTAGATACCTTAATGTCTGATTGTCCCCAGTCAGTTATTAAGGAGGGGCGGATCTGGGAAATAAGTCCAATAGAACCGGTCAGCAGAAGTTGTAGTTATCCCACAGGCAAGCAGAGTGATGATGGCGAGGAACAACTTCTCCGGGGTAACAGGTGATCCTTGGCTGACAACCAGATGCCGTGCATGAGCGAGGAGATTCTGTAGTTGACTCCAAGAGGGCAGTGATGATTCTTGTTGAGCCCGTCTTTGAGAGCGAGACGAGAGAAAAACCGGAACTCAGTTGTTTATCCCGTTTTCGTCTTTGAGGTGTCCTCTGTGGGCATGGCCGCTGCTGGCAAGGTCTCCGTCTGTGCCATGGGGGGCTCATAATGTCTTATGAGGTGATCCGGTATCCACAAAGGTGTGGGGGCTTCCTGCGGAAACACACATGCATACCCTCTCCCTGATGTTAATAGGATATCTGGTCCTCTCCCTTGACCTGTTAACAGATCTTTTACATAGACGTCTGTGTTGACTGAGCCTGTTGCAGTGAGGGGGTGAAAGACAGGTTAGCAAAGTCAAAAGTCAGTTGTTTCTCTTGGGTCTGGAGTGTCCTCTGCAGGTAGGCTGGTGCTGAAACCTCCATCTGTGCTGGGCCTGGTCTGTGGAAAAAACATAAGCACAGCCTCCACCCACCAGATGTCAAAAGGACATTAAATCTTCTCTATTGACTTGTTAAAAGGCCCTTTTATTTTGAAAAGAGTATGTGGTAATATATGATGAAATTTTCTATTTTTTAATATAGAAATTTGAGCTTTTAATGTCTGATGAGCTCTTAAGGAAATAGCATTATAATATTTTAAGAAATTTTTGTCCTCTTCCACATAGATTACACTTCGGTTTATATCAGAATATTAACTTTTAACCTTAGGGAAGAGAAAAACTTTAAATAGCTTTTCCTGATTACTTCATATACTTACTTAACCAACTCACACAGGCCTCTTACCTCACTTACATAAACGCTCTTACTTCATCACAAAAAGTCTCTCTTATCTTGGAACATATTCTTTTCCTTCAATTTTTCCATACCTATAACCTTCTGATTACTTTCTCTCACGTGCTATCCTTTTTTTCTGTTCACCTTTAGAGACAATTTTTATAATAATTTGAATTTAGACAAATTATTTCATCTTAATAAAAATATTTTGTTATTTACAGTACTCTTAACTGGAACAGGTGAAACTTTTGAGCCTTTGTATATAGAGAAGTCTTTTATAAACCTTTGTAATATAAAATTACATACATCTGGCAGCCATTTCATGAGAACACAATGCTTAAGTATATAGAATTAATTATACCTGTTGGAACTTTAACCTCCTTCAGTGATAAAAAGGCAACTTTAAAATTTCTTTTTTAATTTACCAACTTATGAAAACAACCAATAATGTCTCTAAATAGAATTTAAGGAGTTATTTAATGGCATATATAACAGTCAGCATCTTTACCTTGCAAAGAAATTAGATGTTAAATAAAGTTATTTATAAATGAGTAATCTCATGTTAAATTGATTTTACCTATTTTTTCTTTGTAGAGGATGAGTCCTGCAACCAAGGGTTATTAAGGCATTAACATATTATTAGCTTTTAGACCAACTGAAGAGAATTGTGAGTTAAGTTCTCATATTAGAAGCACCTTTATTATTTTTATATGTATTTGTTTAAGTTAAATTGAACTTATAATTCACGTGAATTAAAGGTATTTGGATCCACTTAAAAACACTTTATGATGAGCAGCTCATTTTGTATTTGCCAACCCTTATATCATATAAATGACATATGAACATATACATATAGACATACAAACATAAAAGACAAGTGTGCACACATAACACAATAGCAAAAGGCTTGTAGCTTTTGTAGATAAATCTCCATTGCAATGGTATAGATGTTTAAAACTCTATAATTAAATAAAAATAAAAACTGATCAAAACAATATCAACTCAGATGTATAGAATTAAAGTTATGAGCTCAAAAAATATTATATATATATATATATATATATATATATATATATATATATATATATATATATATATATATATATATATAAAAGAAAAAGCAAAAGTCTTTAGATAAAATGACCGGCCGGTAATGGAAAAACCCAGGTAAAAAGACACCTTTATCTTATGTTTTTTCTTTTGGGGCTTAAGCTTGATGTTTATCCATTTGTCTTGACTGAGGTCTGGAACAGTGAGAAAACTGCTTTTTGTTAGTTTCATAACATTAAACAGTGATTTTTTAGTTAGCTGATCAGTAGAAGCATTTCCTGTGCTTAAAGAACCAAAGAGGTTAGAACGTCCCTGGATATGTCCTACAAAAGAGAAATTTATTTACTCTTTGATAAATTAAAGACTGTAATTTTAAAAGACTATATGTTATAGATAATTGTAATGATAAAGTAGAAGTCTCAATAGCAGGAAACAAATTAGCAATATATTGAGAATCAGTATATAAATTAAATGCCTGAGGCACCTTTTCAAAGGCAGTAATGATTGCAATAAGTTCAGTTTTTTGAGCAGAAGTCTCAAAAGTTTGCTGCACTATAGGTGCATTATTGCCAATAATAGTAACTGCAACTCCATTAGATGATCTATCAGTAAATATTAAAGATGATTTGATAATGGCTCTTGAGAACATTTTTTAGGAAATATAAATTTAATTTTTAGAAATAAACTGTAACAATGGATGATTGGGCAAATAAAACAAAATTTCTCCATGAAATCATAATCAAAAGCCAAGGCTTAGAACCTTTTGTAAGTAACGTCCCATAATAGTCTATTTAACTTTCTGTATTGCCTCTTTCCCCTGAGGGGTTAAAGAGATGTAGGAAGGGGATCTCCGTGGGTTTACTTTAAATAAGATCTAATCCAATTACAACAATGAGGAAATTTTGTCTGGTAAAAAGTAAGGCATATCTACATTTTTCTGACATAAAGTGGGACTATTTTTCATAAGGCCTCAGTAAATTAGGTGAAGGGAGGCTAAATGCAAACCTCTTAGTCTTGTTTACATAGTGGGATAGCAAAAAAAGTAATCTTTTGAATCAATAGTTTTGTTAATTGTTTTTAAATTTCACAAAAGCCTGGCAGGCATGACTGAAATGTCCTGATTAACTGCAAGTGAAATAATGTCCTTTTGCCACAGTAATAAGAAATTTATCATCTATAGAAGCATTATTATATCTCTTAAAAAGACTATGAACAAGTTCTTCCTAGTATAGCGGCAGCAATAACAATACCTTAGATATGGGCAGGAGTTACATCTATATAGGTTTTAATGAAATTGGCTAAAGATCCTGTTTTTCTAATGGGTCTAGCAATGCTTGATAGGTTGAGTTTGCAATAAACATTAGTAGCTTATCTTAGAGCAGACTTTTGGTAGCAAAAATTAAACCGGTGGTGTAAAATAAGTTTTACCTATCATAAACATAGAAAGCGTTAAGCCTGTTTTTTTTTTTTTTTTTTTTGAAATATTATAGCCAAATGACCTGTGTAGCCTTTTCTTAATAAGTTGCCTATAAAAGTAAATATTGTTTTGGAGTTAAGCTTAACTTTGTTCTATTGCCAATAAAAGGGAGTTATCTGTTTTGTAGCAGTAGAATTAACTAGTTGCAAAGTATAAGGGGAAGTTGAATTGAAAATTTTGATTGAGTTTTTAGCTCTAAAACCAATTTAAAGGTTGGGGGAGTGTAGGATTTTCTAGAAAATTACCGGGCAGGCTTCCGAGGGAAAAGCTTCAAGATTAATTGTCCTTGTTTATTATATTTAGATTTACATTCACAAGCCCAATGAAAACCCTTTTGGCATTTTGGACACACAGTTTTTGGCCTAGGATTGTTTTCCTCTTTATTATTATGTGGGCAGTTATGGCTAAAGTGCCCAACTTGACCGCAAGAAAAACATTGTCCTTTAGTGGTATTATCAAAAGATTTCTTAGGAGCAGGATTTGAGCCATATCTCTTTAAAAACTGTGAATAAGTCTGGCCCTTTAGGGCTGCAGCAAATGCTATGCCTTGAATATGGGCTGGGGTAGTATCCACACATGTCTTAATAAAATCAATTAAAGTTCCAGTCTTTCTAATTGGGCGAAGTAACGCCTGACAGGTGGTGTTGGCGTTCTCAAAAGCCAGCTGTTTGGTCAGCAAGTCGGCTGCTTCTGCATGAGGAATTACTTTAGCAATAGTGCTTTCCAGCCTAGCAACAAAATCCTCGTAAGGCTCAGAAGCTTGTTGTCTGATATTTGAAAGAAATGCCTGTTTAGATTCAGAAGCAGGAAGATTTCTCCATGCTACTAAAGCGCATTTGCTGACCTCTTGCAATGCATGTTGCGGTATTTTCACCTGGTCTTCAGTTGAATAATATTCTCCAGTCCCCATCAACATGGAGATAGTATATTTATATGCCCCTCTTCTAAATGCTGTTTCCGCAACAACTCGCTTTACATTATCCTCATAATCAGCCTTCCATAATAGATATTGACCAGGAGGCAGACAAGACCTTGCAGTTTGTTGCCAATCGTAAGGAGTCATCCATTCAGCAGATAAAGAGTCAACCAGTTGTAAAGTATATGGGGAAGTAGGGCCAAAATTTCTAACAGCCACCTTCAACTCTTTTAATAACTTAAACGGGAGGGGCTCCCAATGTGGGGGAGCTTCAAAGTTAGGATCTACTGTTTTTAAAGTTGCCACTGGGCAAGTCAGGGAAATATCTCCTAATTGCCTGGCTATAGCTGCTGCTCCCCAAAATCCACCATGACGACAGGGAGGTAATTGTGGTCCCATAGTTGGCCCTCTCCTTTCAGAGACTTTAGGTGGGGACGGAGGGGCAAATGGAGTAGCAGGAACAGATGACATAGGCCCAGGAAGCTGGTTCTTACATGTTGCTTCCTTTAAATCATTTTGGTCATCACTTAAATTGCTATCAGTTTCATCCTCAGAAACATTAGTTGCAGATTTGCGGTCTGACTTATCTGAGGCAGGCTCTGCAAGAGGAGTTTGTTTTTTTGCTTCTTTATCCTATTTATAAGGCAAACTGCTTTATGAACAGAATTTAAAGCATCTTTAAATAAATTCCTTAAGGGAAAGACATCTATTGGGGTCCTTTTTGACCCATAATGGTTATAACAAGGTTTTATCTCTTTTCTTAACCCTTTCCATGTATTTAAACTTAAAGTTCCTTCTTGAGTAAACCAAGGGAAACACTCTTGATTAAAATAAGAAAACTGTTTCAGCTGCTTAGAAGTAGCAGCGGCACCTCTCTTATTTAACCTCTGTTTAACTACATCTATAAAGAGCCCTCTCTCTCGGGACTCGATATGGCCCATGACTTCTCAAAAATAAAAATAAAAGTTCTTTGGTTACTTACTCTTCTCTAAATTGGCCTTTCTCTGCCAATGGACCCCGGACGTCCTTGAGTAAGAAATCTAGTTCCCTCCCGAGTATCTACTATTTCTCTCTATAATTAAATTATAACGCAAAAGGCAGCTTACCAATCGGGAGTCCCTGTTCAGGCGCCAATTTGCTGAAGGCCAGCTTCAGCAAAGATGTTAAGTTCTTCCCGCTTGGTACTGAAGGGAACGTCGACGACAGGAAAATAATCCACACACAAGCCAGGTTTTAGAAATCCTTCTACTGTTCTAATTTTACTTTTCTCAGTATGGCTTTTTATACATCCCAACAAGCATAATAATTCACATTTTTTCTTAGGGAGGTAACATAAAGGAATTTCAGTAAAGAAGATTACAATAAAGGATTTCCAGAAATTAACTATACAATAAAAATTTCCAGTAATTAACTATAGGGGGTTACATTAGGTTTCCAGTAATTAACAATAAGGAATTTCAGGAATTAACTATAATAAAGAATTTCCAGTAAGGAATGTTAGGAATTAACTATAATAAAGAATTTCCAGTAGTTAACTATAAAAAGGTTTCAGGAATTACCTAGGGAAGATCAATTATCCTAACTCCTGATTAATCTTATCTATAGGTAGGGGAAGGTATTCTAAAAAATCTTAAAGCTAATGTTAAAAATTCTTCAACTCTAGGTATGCCTGATCATAAAGTTATATTGCCCTAGTATCTTCTTTAAACTTCAACTGGGCTCATCCTACCGGCTTAGCTAGTTTCTGGCTTTAGATTCCACAGGGCCATTGAACTGGTTTTATTATAGATAATTAAATATATTAGAACCTGGTGGTCATACAATAGAAATACATCAAGAGTACAGACAGAAAGCACACAAACTTAATTCTTGGTGGTCGCATAAAGTGGCATCTCATCCGCAAAGAGGAGCCGAGCTCAGACCTCCAGGCATTTGGAGGGAGCTTGGGCTCAAACTCATTTGCATAACCAAGGAAAAACCCAGATTTCTGGATAAGCAGACAGACACCTGGCTTGATTCTTGGTTTGGAAGAACTAGGCCCACACAGCCCTGAATTAACAGGTTGGGGGTCAGCTCAATTCCAGGTTGGGGAGATCTCAGACTCACAGCCCCGAATTAACGGTTGGGGTCGAGCTCAAATCCCCGGATGAGAAACACCGCAGTTAACCCTTGGTCATCACAAAATTTCTATGTTTATTTGCAGCAGCTGTTTCTACTTTCCATATTGCCAAGTCCAGAAAATATTGCTAAATATATTTGTAGGATGGTCATAACATACTTTGTCTCAAAAAAATTAGATATCATCTCTCAAAAGCATGATATGTGATGTTGTCTTAATTTTTTTTAACATTTCTTTTCCTTTATGTTGACTATTACCAATAAGCTCTGAATCAAGTAAACAGCTTTTTGTTAACAAAGTATGCAGGTCCTAAGTGCATATACTTGAGAAATATGTATATATTTTATATATATGTTTCTACTACTTTTGAAAGGACCAGCAGTATAATTCATTTGTGAGTAAACATGAACTGTTAAAAAATAACAGTAACCTTAGAGCTTAATGAAATTTTATTTTGCATATCTTCCACCAGTAGGTGCATTTGATATCCAGCCTAACACTCTCTGTGCATGTGCACACACAGACCAGGGAGTATAGCTCAGTGAGACAGCCCTTGCCTAGCATACCCAAAGCCCTGGTTTTGATATCCATCACCACACACAACAAGAAAAGATGCACGTTTTTTTTTTTTTTTTTTTTTTTTTTTTTTTTTTTTTTTTGTATAGCTAATAGTTGTCTCTTAAATTAGATCTTGGCTCAACCACAGATAACATGCACTTTCTTGTAGTTGTGTGTCTTTTTATATGTTAACTTCATGGAGTATAACTTTCCTTCCAGTGTTGCTATTCTATCATGTACATTTGGATTGATTCTTTTAAATAAGCTTTATCTTTGATATTTCTTCTACAGTGATTTCCCAATACATAATCTATGGAACAACTATGTTTAATTTATTTGGGGCATGCAGAAAGTGCCACACTTTTACCCTCTCTCCACCTTCAAGAGCAAGCATTTACCATGGTTAGGCTTCCCCCTCCCCCCAAAATAGTGTAGTGAACTTTCTTGAACAGCAGGGTGAAAATGTTGCAAAATATTAATAGATAGTGTTAGAGAATTTTTAGAATACTTTTAAAGAAATGTGGTTTACACTTGAAAGTGAAATCTTATATTCAACCAAGCTAAACACATTCTGGTAGAATGCCTACCCAATGTGTATGATGCCTTTGGTTAAATCCCCAGTATGGCACCCCAAAAACAAACAAACAAAAAAAAAAGTACTTTGATTTTGCATATCACTCACTTTTCAGATAATTACTTGGAAATTTCAAATCATTCATCTTTTTCGCCCTCCTGCTCACTATTTTTTCTATTAATATAGATTTTCCATGAAAGAAAGTAAGCTAAGTGATGACAAACATAAGCCTAGTTCTTGCTCGACTATAAGAACCTTTAGTGGCACATTGTCAATTAAATGGGATTTTTCTTCCTCAAAAGTGGAAAAAGAAGGAAACAATAATTAGTTATAGGAAATGTCCAGGATTTGTTTTTGATAGCAATGTTGTCAGAGATTCAAGGTTATGATTTGTATATAACTTTCTAAGTAAATATTCATTTTTAGGAAGAATTCCACTTTTAAGTTTTAAAGAATATCTGATTCTTTTCATTTATAAATACTTCTGTTACCCAGCTTCATCTCAGATTCTTAATAAGAATTTTCTTCAATTTGGAATTTAAATATGACCCCTGTATTTAGTGACAACTAATTTTAATAATAAATATTCAGGAAAATTTTGATATAAAATTTTGTATCTTTTTAAATATAGAGAGCTCATAAGCCATGTTTGTATAATGCACACGTCTTTACATTTTCTTCTATAAACTTCATAGTAAAATAACTGAATGCTTTTATTCTGGTTTAATTCTGTCTTCCAAAGGCTTTCCAGGCATTTATGATAACAATGCATGTTTATTGGCAGGCCCTTTAACAGAGGGTCAAACATTCTGCCCTTTAAATTACCAGTTCATCAAACCCTTGCACATAAGAAAATGACCAGCATTACTGATAACACATTTCAGGAAGCACTGATTTTACTAAATGTGACTGCATACCGGATCTTTTCATGGAATTTGTCCCACAAATAATAAAACATCAAAAATAAACATTTAAAAAAAAGTTTTGGGTAATATTTTGGTTGAGAGGAAGTAAGAGCTACATAAAATCTTTCTTAAAATATTTGGTAAAATGTTAATGAAATGACCAGAACTTTAAACTGTTGTTTATCCTCATAAATATGGATTTTTGCCTTCACCAGGTGATTTCATTATGAAACTGTGCTTTGAAAAAAGACAAAATGTGTTTGTATGATTTTGTTGAAGTCAAATGTGTTGTGAGATTACATTTGGAAAGATCATATTTGTAAATAACCAAGTGTTACAAAAGAGTTCCCTTAGAAGTTCAGGTCTGCAACAGCATGACCCAATCCATCATACATGTGGGTCAAGTCTATCTTGAGCTAGCTGTGGAGTTTCCTTTACAGTACTCTTGGAGTTTTCTGTAGCTTTGTACATACTGATCTTCCTCAATAATGGCCTCTTTCCTTCCCCTTTCCCCGTTGCCCCATTATATGTAATTTTATTTAGGTGGCTAATTTAGGTAAAATATGCCCACAAATATGGGTTGCCTTTTCCGTGAATTACTGGCAACTAAAAATGTAAATGTGTGTTCATATCAGACAGTGTTTTTAATGATATTACTTTTCAGAGATTAAAACAGATGCCCAGTTGAAAACTTTCTGGTTAAAATTTAATAAATTTAGGATGATATTCTTAACAAGATAGTATTTCTCATTATTAAATTTTCCTATCCCCAGTTCTCCATTGCCCATACTCAGGACCACTACTGAGTAGAATACATTATTATGTCTATGACATAAAGTACATACAAATTTATTCTTACTAACATGTTGCCTATTTTAATAATTGGGCAGTGGAGACAGATTCAGATTTAAGAATAAAAATCAAATACTATTGTAAGCATTTAAATGATCCATATATATCATAACTGATCCAGCTCTAATTCCAAAATCTCCTCTATGGATGTGGACCCAACAATAGATCTCAAATGCCATTCTATAGGGCTGCGAAACTGTCTACATCAGGTTATGTGGTATAATAATTTCTGGATCATGATTTTAAACCTTTATTTGGTTCCATTTCTACTCGACTCTTCACTAACAAGTATTCCTGATGGCCTTGAAAGTCCATGTTGAAATTTGAAGTTCAAAGTAACCAAATCAAGTACGAAATTATTTTACATTTAAACTATTAAGTACAAAATATCAGTTGTGTAATCATGGTAAAACATAAAAATTTGCTATAAAAGATTTTTAAAGGCTATTTTATTAAAACACTTATTTACTTAAACTCTTTGCTAGAATTTTTTTTTAGAATTTAGCATCGGAGGAGGAATGTGACATAATAATGATTGAAAGTCGAAAGTTTAAAAGTTGTGATGCCCTCACATGGTTGGAGGGTTATTCTAGCTTCTAAGGACTGAATGTTGTCCACAAGAGTGTCTCATCAGGTCATAAACTGGTAAGACTTAATGGATTAGATTTTATGTATTATACCTGATATTACTGTATTGACTTGACTATGAACAAAATGAGCACATTGTATTACTAAGAGTATAGTATTAAATATAAGTTAAAATATGAAATTTTAAATACTTGGAGTATGTAATCTTTATAAAGTATGTGAGGCTTAAGGCCATATCTTTACAGTGGTGTTCAATAAATACATCAGTTTTAAAAAGAAAGTTAAATCCTGAATTATGTAAAATTCTTTAAATATTGCTGTTGGATCTGCTGTAGATGCTTACAGCATAGTGAAGAGCCCAAAATGCTTTCAAATTATTATTCCAGGAGATATTTGATAAATAATATATCTTGGTTTTCTTTTAAAAAATCCATTTTCTTCATAAAATGTAGTTTAGATTAATTTTATTGCTTTTGGGGATTTTACTTTCTTGATTAAAAAAAGACAATTTTCTTCTAAATGTTTCTAATAAAGCCAAATTTTTTTCCTAATTTTTATGTCGAGTACACCTAAGATGCCAGTATCACATGAAAATGATGTATTAGAAGTCAATACACTTTTTTTTCGTATGCCCTGAAAATTAATTCCTCTCAGAATTGTACTCTGTCTAGAAAAAAATAAATTTTAACTTGTTTTGTGTGCATTTTTATTTTGCTTTTGTTTACACAGCTCTATGGGGGGATTCTCTTAGAATAATAGAAATCAGCTCAAGATAATATTTAAATTTTTATACTGAAGATCACCACATTTTGCAACAAAGAAAAAGAATCTTTGCTAATTTTTATGTCCAATAAAGAATTTTAGTAAGAATTAATATTCTTACTAAAATGTGGTTACACCGAGCCTTCATGCCTATCAAAATCTATTTGAAGTTATTTATTTTCCAAAAAAGCCAAAAAATTCCCCACCATTATGTATACTTATAATGCACCAGTAAAAAAAAAAAAAAAAAATATGGGGCAGGGTGGGCCAAAAGACCTGGTTATACCAACTAAACAGGCACTATGTATTTCACACTTTATCTTTAGCCAGAAATGGATTATTTTCTTCCTTATATGCACTCATACCCATTCTGTCTTTTGAATAACATTCTAAATTATTTCTGATACAGTATTCCATAGCTTCATGTTTATCATATTCTCTAAAGTTTCTTAAATTAGTATTTGAATCAATCGCAGTCTGGAAGGAAATACATATGACAAATCAATAAGTTGTTTCTTATCCTATATGCTTTTCTGTTTCCTTTATGTTATTTTCTATAACAAATCTACATAACTGATTATAAGGAGAACAATTTCTCTAGGATGTCCATATTTAATAGGGCTTCAGATGATTGGAAACTGTGGAATATGGGGCAGCATTTTTCATATGTTTAGATTTCTGTGAAGGGTTCACAACACTTGTCAGATTTTTTAAAACTGTTATTATTGCTAGGGAATATTTTGTGCCTGAAAGGACAAGCCAAGCCTTTTAGGCACCCACATAAGTGGCTTATGAGAGAAATCTTCAACAAGTATAATGATTCTTAGTGATATTTATCCAAACTAGCTTATTTTAAGTAACCATAAGAATGATGGGACCCAGAGCCCAGCTGCTTCTGGTTTAGGAATTTCAAAGTTTCAATCCGTGTGCTCAGTGTTGATTGGATTTCTCCACAGAGGAGTTATGTTTATGCTACGGAGTGGTTATTATGTGTCAGGCACTGTGCTAAGTATTTTGGCACATTTTCTCACTTAACTTTCAGATACTATCAGTATCTTTGGTTTAACAGAGAAGGAAATCAAAAGCTTAGAGAAGTTAAGTAACTTGCTCAAGTCATGTGGCCATTGAATGGGAGCTAGGATTCATGTCCAGCTTTCTGACTGGAGCATGGACTCTCAGCCAGTGTATTTGTATGCAGAGTGACCCTGGTTAACTTGAAGGATAAGACAAAGGAGTTTATATTTTATGAAGATGTAATGAATTCAATTTACCTTGAACTTAAATAGCAATGAGTCATCCTCTACTAAAATGTCATCTTTTAGCACATTGGCCAAAAATTACATGTTGTAAGTTGCTTACTATTCAAAATTACTTCATGCATGAGAAAATATGTTCAGATTTAATATTTATGATTATAAGCACAAATGTGTATTATATATACACATATTTTTAAAGTCTAGTACTTACCATAATAGTACTATAGTATTATATTAAGTAATATATTAATATTATATATTAATGTTAAGTATTAAGTATAACCATTAAGAGACTCACCCCTTAATATTCAGAATTTATAAATAGCAAACACTAGACAGCATTTTAAAAAACTTAACTTTGAGCCAGGTGCTGTGGCCCACGCCTGTAATCCCAGCACTTGGGAGGCTGAGGCAAGGGGATCGCAAGTTCAAAGCCAGCCTCAGCAATGGTGAGGCACTTAGCAACTCAGTGAGACTCTGTCTCTAATAAAATATAAAAAAGGCTGGGGATGGGGCCCAGTGGTTAAGTACCCCTGAGTTCAACCCCCAGTACCAAAAAAAAAAAAAAAAAAAAAAAACAACAACAACAACAACAAAAAAAAAAACAAACAACTTTGAGCTGTCAGTGTTCCATGTGGTAGTTGGAAATATCCGATATAAAACTCCCTACTGAATTCTTTATGAGAATTTTTCATTTGTCCTTAGTTCTGAATAATTTTATTGAGAAACCTCTTTTATGCCTATTTTAAGAATTTGTCAGGGAAGAAACTTCTTTTGATAATATGAGGTTTTCTTACCCAGAACATTTGTACATATATCCTTTTGGTTGGTTTAATTTTTCTCTTGGATGTCCTCCAAACCTTATAACCTGTTCCCTATATTTAAGTACTCATGATAAAGTTCCTGTGTGTCCAAATATGGCATAAAGTTAAATCTACAGTAATAATACTGCTTTAAAAAAGTACAAGTTAAAACTGTAAGAATTTGTTTGCTCTTCAGTTAAATTGATTTTGTTTGCTGATAAGTAGAAACTTGATTTTTTCAGTGCCATAGTTAAGAATATACATATACTTTCATAAGTCCCATCAGAAAATGAAAATCATTTTTATAGTCTTCTTGATAATGCATTTGTATCCCAATTTCTTTAGTAGTAATATATTAGTACTAAAGTAATATAAGTAAATATATATTACTAAATATGTTACTGTATTACCATATATAGTGCTATATTTAGTAGTAATATATTTAGATTTTCAAACTATGGAAAGTTTGGACAATAAGACCAAGTTTCTAACACAGTTAGTTACTACTTCCGTGTTTGCATATTCTCTTCCTGACTCTGAGTACATATATGATGTTAATAGTTGCAGTTGTGGTTGATAAGTAGCTTTTCAATAGTTTTTAAAATGTTTAAAAACTAAAGTTAATACTGACAGATGAATGGTTTTGTATTTTGGACTGGTGTTTGATCCTTTTGACATCTGTGATACTGTCCCTTCATATTTTTCTTCCTGCACTTTGTTGGTAGTTTCTACTCAGACTCCTTGGCAGGCTTTTCTTCTGATTGTCCTTCTAAGTATCTTTGGAGTCCTCAGGATGCTGTCCACACCCTCATCTAACCTTCTTCATCATGCTAAGAGCATGTGGATGCCTGTGTGTGTCCTTGTGCCGTGGGCAGATGTGGACTTGAGGCACTCCAGCCTACGGCTCTCTTGGATTTTCATTTCCCTGATCTCCTGTAGCTCTCTGAACAAAGTGTTGCCAGTCTGCTACTGAGTGTCTCTTCATCCTGTCCCATCTCCCATCCCCCTGTTCTTTTTACTTGAAACATTTTTTAATGTGCTTTTCTTCTCCACCTAGCTATGACACTTCCTCTATTAAGCATTTTTTCCTGACCCTAGATATTATTTGTTCCCCAAACGTCCTCTAAAATCTTGCTCTATCTTAGCATTTAATGTATCTATATGACTTGTATGTCTCCTGAAGTAAAGTGTAAGCTCAAACCCTGGGGTTATTTATTTGACATTATAACCCCAGTGTCTGATAAATATTTAAGTATATTATAATCCCTCTCAATGTAGCATCCCAAAATTCAGTATCTGTAAAGAATGTCAGAAATTAAATACAATTAGAAGCAAGAAATAAATGTAGAAATTGATCACCTAACTTCTAAGTCAGTTCATGATGTTTAGATTTTGGCCACTGTAATTTACTACTACAAATTATATAGGTAACATATTAAGTGTTTACCATGAGCCAGACACTAATGCGTTATCTCACTGAGTCCCGTTACCTAGTCTTGTTGTTATCTTCTGAGAGGCTGAATAGTTTTTCTGAAGTCAATATCTTTATAAAGTGATGGAGTTGAGATTCAAGCCTCCGTGCGACTCAGATACAAAGCCCTTTTATTCATTACCACCTCTCACAGCTTACCTTGAGTCTAGAATTATGTATTTGCATTGGAAGGGAATTTAGTGGCCCACTTGGATCATGTCTACCATGTACCATGCAAGTTGTCATCTTTGAACACCTCTAGGGATATTTCCCTTGGCCTCATGGACATTTTTTTAAAAATCAGTTTCATGTTTAAACCTTTCATAAACACTTCCTACACAACAGAGAAGCTGAAAATGTGAAGCAGAAAACTCAGATGATTGCCATCATTTGAAGCACATTAAAGAATGTTAGCTGTGCTACAAATTCTGTGGAAGGATTGAAATGGTACATTGTCTAGTTACTTCTGTATTTTTATAGCTGCCCTAATAATTAATATGGATTCCAGTTCTTGGCCATATAAGTCAACCAAAATAGTACAAACATAGTTTTAAAGTTCTTTTTCAAAAATAGATAAGGAGAGCTGCACGTGGTGGTGCATGCCTGTTACCCTGGGGTCTTGGGAGGCTAAGGTAGGAGGACCATGAGTTCAACGCTAGCCTCAGCAACAGTGAGGCACTAAACAACTGTCTCTAAACAAAATACAAGATTCTGCTGGGAATGTTCTCTCAATGGTTGAGTGCCCCTGAGTTTAATCCCCGGTAAACCAACCCCACCACCACCACCAAAAAAAAAAAAAAAAAAAGAGAGAGAGAGAGAGAGATTGTTTAATATCTTAGTGATCACAAGGATATCATCTTTACTTCTTAATTATTGTTGTAATGATGTAATGTCCTCACTGGAGGCCTTTATTTGTGCCCCTATCCATCAAATAAAAAGAGTGAAGTACATCAGAATTTCTTCAGACTCTATCCAGTGCACTGAGAACTTCTAGTGAGGCTTGTTGAAATGTGTGCCAGTTTTCATTATCTTTAACAGACTAAACCTGCAAGCCTGTTTGGTCTTTGGTTCTTTTACTTTTTCCTTTTAGATTGAGATTGGTCAATTGAGAGAACTCATGGATAAATACGTGATTACCTTCTTTAGGTTTACAGATGATTCTTCTCTAAATCCATGATTCTGATGTGAAAAGGTCTTTGTCAGTGTTTTTATCCAGAACATCAGTAGAATCTTTTTTAAACTCCACTTTATTTTCCATGAAGTTTTCTATTACTTTTCTATCACTGTGATGTGGAGCTTCTAAGTTTCACTGGCATGATTTTCTATTTACTTCAGTTGTCTGTGTCACATAGAAACTGCTACACTTTACTTTTTTTTTTTTTTTTTTTCAATAAAACTTCAGATGTAAGGAACATCAGCAAGCAGGGGGAATTGGCTTCAGGGAGAAAAGAAGTTCTTGTGATCTTCCCATTTTTACTGTTTCCAATGATAACTTCTATCAGTTTCTAAGAGTTTAAATTACTGTTAATTTCTTAGATCATTGTCATAGCATGATAAGCCCAACATAACATCAGTTCATGACAAACTTATAAGATGCAATTAGGTAATAAAATATTATTACCTGTGTTAAATATAAAATATTTCCAAATGTCATTTTCAATATTTTGAGTAACATGTTTAATATCAGTTACATGCACAGTGTTAAAGTGTAGACCCTTGCCAGGCGTGGTGGCGCATGCCTGTAATCCCAGCACTTGTGAGGCTGAGGCAGGAGGATCTTGAGTTCAAAGCCAGCCTTAGCAATGGCGAGGCACTTAGCAACTCAATGAGACCCTGTCTCTAATAAAATACAAACAAGGGCTGGGGATGTGTCCCAGTGGTCAAGTGCCTCTGAGTTCAATCTCCTGTACCCCCCCCCAAAAAAATGTAGACCCTTGAGCCTTTAAGGTTTAATTCAAGAGAGAACATCTGATAAAAACAACAAAAATGTGGAAGACTGAGAGGTGATGCCTAATGGCAAGAAAGGAGGAGAACTGAGAGAGCAGAAGCAGATGAGGCATACCATTTCAGATGACAGTCTCAGTCTGGCCTCTAAATTGATTTAACAAACTCCAGGTCATGATATAAATTAAGACTTCATCATAAAAGATTTTACACAGACAAGTGCAGATCATTGTAAAATTCAATCATGTCTAAACTGAATAATTGTTATCCCTATAAGAATTCAAGGACGTTGATCTAAATTGAAATGAGAAAAGGTTGTTAGCTGTCAAAAACTTTTTGTCACTGACAGTGTACTTATACAGTTCTTACTAAGTGAAAAACTGTTAACCCTTCAGGTTTTTTAAAAAATATTTTTTAGTTGTCAATGGACCTTTATGTTATTTATTTATATCCAGTGTTGAGAATCAAACCCAGTGCCTCACACAAGCTAGGCAAGCACTGTACCACTGAGCCACAACACCAGCCCTAGCCCTACAGGTTTTACAGTAGTACTCTTTTATGCTTTTATACCATAATCCCTTTTGACTTAGGTAATTGTAAAGCAGTGATTGAAAGCAAAGCAATGCTTTATCCCAGTGTTTTAATTTGCTTTTAGTTATAATTTGTTGAAATTTCACATACTAAAGGAATACCTGAGATATTTTAGTTACATAAATTTTTGAATTAAATTAATCCAATTATATTTTAGGGACCTATGAAAAAATTTCTCCAAGTAAGTTAGAGTATTTTATTCTAAACAATGAAACTTTGAGACTCTAAAAAGGATCAGTAAGAGTTTTATTAATGTTCAGTCCACAGGAATTCTGTGTTTCCTAAGCCATGTTATGAATTTGAATCTCAGGTTGAATAAATTTTATTAGCATGTATTATGTGACTGTATTAAGTTTTAATCATGACTAATTGAGTACAAAAAATCAAGTAAATTTATTACAGCATAACAAAGATTATTTGATTCTTTTGGGTAAGACATAACTACAAAGCCTTTTCCTCAATACTGCTTGATTTGTTTTTATACCTTGCTGCCTCAGAGTCCTGTCTTCCACTGTCTGGCAGTGACCTCCAGAGCCCATCTTGCCCAGTCCTTCCCCTGTCCTGAGGTCCTCCCTGGTTTTTCTCCAGGGTCCTGTCTTCCACCCATAAAGTTGTAGGAGCCCTGTTTGGAGATTGACTTGAATTGCGGTTGACTATGAGCCGTGGAGATTTGGGCTTTGTCGCCTCCCGTAGTCTCACGGGACTTGTTGTGAGATCTCCAATGACTTGGCCGAAATTGCTGATCGGGTCAGCGCCATTTTAGTGGTGTTTGGCGTGTGTTAGTCGTTGTTAGAACCAGAGAGAAAAGTTATCAGAATAAAAAGCTGTTTGTCTCCAGTTTGCTTCTAAAGTTCTTCCCGCGGCTCCGTTGCTCCAAGCACTTCAGGCGGCAACATAAAGTGACCTCCAAAGCCCATCTTGCCCAGTCCTTCCCCTGTCCTGAGGCCCTCCCTGTTTCCTTTGCAGGAGGATTGCCCAGAGGCCTGGCCCTTAGCCTGTTTGAAGGAAATGGGTCTGTAAGACTGAAGGTAGAGAACAGGTGGCACCACACTACCTAGCTGTGGTAGGCTGAGGAAGGAGAGACTCCCACCAATACCTTGTCAGTTTCCTAGAATGGGCAGGCAGTATGCAGTCATACTCCCCACAAAAGCCTTCAGCCCAGCCTGCCTGCAAGGGGCCTGGGCCTGGGGGCTCAGCCTGGTGATTTTACTGGTTATCCTTCACATTTAAATCTAACTACACATTCCCATATCACAAATCATGGCTCCCCAAGACAGACCCCCCTGGGGTGTTAGCTTGGAGTTTGTCCACACAGAGCTTCTTCTAGCTCATCAGCTGCAGCTCAGGGATCTGCCCCCCATCCTGAATCAGCAGCCCCCAGGCCTTGCCCAGCAAGCTGTAGCTCTCTTCCTGTTCCTCTAGTCTTGGGGCCAGTAAGTACAATTGCCCAGAGATTCTCTCTCTGCTCTGATAAGCCTAAGAATTTGATTTTTGAGTGTGTTCAGCCTTTCTCTTGTCAGTTACACCATCGTGTAAGCCTTCAGATGTTGCTGCCTCATGTGTTTGGGAGTCTCCCAAGCACTTGTCTTGGGAGAGATCCTCTGGCTTCTTGAGGAACACTCCCAGACTTCTCCCACCCAAGCCCTGTTGTACACAATGGGCTGGTTGTCCCAAGGGCCCTTCTTTCTCGATGGCTCAGAAGGTCACTCCTGCCTCTCAGCAGCACAGCATGGTCACCAGGTCTGCGTAGTGCTGATTCCACTATGTGCTGTGACTTCTTTCCTGCTGTCCTTCAAAGGGGCTATCATTTAAAAATTCTCCCCTGGACCAAGAGTTCGAAAATTTTTGAACTTTATACCCAGTGGGAGGAAGGTTCACATGACAAGTGCTTTTTATTCCATTTTTTTTTTTAGATTAGACAGAGTTTTTACAAGGTTTTTTTCTGTAAACCTGACATTTACAAATAGAAGAAACTACCAACCACCATGCTGTCTGAAGAAAGAAGTTATTATTATTTTTTTTTTTTGTACGAAAGATTTGAACTCAGGGCCACTCAACCACTGAGCCACATCCAGCCTCAGCAGCTTAGTAACACCCAAAATAACTTAGTGAGACCCTGTATCCATATGAAAAACAAAACAAAAGTCTGGAAATGTACCTCAGTGGTAGGGTGCCCTGTGTTCAATCCCCAATGACAAAAAATAAAAACAAAATAATAATAAATATATAAAATAAAAAATATAGAGTACATTTAAAAGTTATCAGAAAGAAAAGAACATCATGCATCAAAGACCAACAGTCGGAGCAACAGTAGATTTAACAACTGTTGCAGATACAAGCAGATAAATAATAATATTTCCAGAGTACTGAGGGGGGAAAAGAACCTGTCAACCTAGAGTTTTATGCAGGCTAAGCTATTACAAGTGTAGGGGAAGGAAAAGACATCATCCTCCCTAAAAAGCTATCAAGCAGCTATTAGACAGTGTCCTTCTGGCCATGCATGGTGGCACACACCTATAATCTCAGCAGCTCAGGAGGTTGTCAGCAGAGGATTGCAAGTTCAAAGACAGCCTCAGCAACTGAGTGAGGCCCTAAGCAATTTGAGCTAGACCCTGTCTCTAAGGTATAAAAAAGGGATGGAGATGTGGCTCAGATGTGGTTCAGATTGAACCCCAGGGTTCAATCCCCAATACAAAAAAAAAAAAAAAAAAAAAGTACTACTAAAGGAAGAAAAATGAACCCAGAGAAAAGATACAATTTCTCCCATGTAACCACCAAAAATATCTGTAAACAATGTCAAAGGCCCTTAGGGGTTAGAACTGTCCCCTCCTGAGTACCCTAGAACAAGGTGTTCAGGAAAGCAGAGGCTGGCCTGTGCAGCCAGGAGGTAGAGATTGGGGCCCACCTCTGGGCTGGCACCAGCATGTCCAGGCACAATCTTGAGAGGGCCATCCAAGTACTGGTAGCCAATGGAATCTCAAAATTTATCATCTGTTTCCAGGCTGGAAAGGGGACAGGTGAGCTCTTTGGGCAGCTCCAGGGGGTAGAACAGGGTCCTCTCTGCTGCCTTGGTGCCTTTTTCCAGCTCTTCCCATAGCTGCCAGTGCAGGGACCAAACCAAAAGAACCAGCAGCACCAGGCGCTAGCCCCCAGGGCCATCATAGCCAGCGACACCAGCCCCAGGTTTTCCAAGGCTCGGGCCTCAGGGGCACTGAGGGGCCCAACACCACAGCCACAAGGTAACTCTCATCAGCCACCCATGTCCCTTGCTCCTCTGAAAGCAGTGGTAGGCCCCAGTGTGGCATGGCTGGGCAGCCATTACCACCAGAGCCTGGAGTCGGGCATCACAGAGGAAGGAGCCCACCTGATCTGCAGATAGGTCCTGGCCCCCAAAGGTCCAGCAGGTATGGGCCAGGTTGGAGGAGAGGAGACAGGGCAGTACCAGTGCTGCTTACCACTGTGATGTTTTTCAGCATGAGCCTGGCTGCAGCAGCAGAGAGGAAAGGGAGCAGAGTCCGTGCAAGAGACCAAGGGCCAGGGGGTGAGAATTTGATACCCCTGTTGAGGTCCAGGGCCCATCCAAAGGGGAGGGGGCCACAAAAGAGCTCACATTGTTACTGCCACATGGGTCACAAAAGCTTGAGGTATCTGAGATTGTCATGTGCTGAACCAGCAGAGATCTGGCAGAGGAAGGGGGGTGTCAGCAGCCTGGCTTCAACTACCATAACCATCCACCTTCTTGGTCCCAGTCCTTGTGGAGCCTGGCTCATCTAGAGTGGCTGGCCACAGACACACAGAGGCTGGTGTTGATGCTCCAGGCACAGCAGGGGTCCCAGATGATGACATGCTCTGCACAGATGCGGTGTGTCACACAGTCTGCCAGGGGCAGCTGGACCAGCTGAGAGTGGGAGCAGGCAAGGAGCAGCTTCTGTGGGAGCAGGCATGAGAGGGTTGTTGGGGCCAGAGTCAGCACAGGGCTGCTCAGACTCCAGGGAGCACAAGCAGGAGAGGTGCCTGGATGAGAAAGAGGCAGAAGACAGCCCTCCAGAGGAGGGCGCAAGGCCTCAAGAACACAGGGAGGCTTTACACACAGAGTGCAGGAAACATTTTCCTCCAGCGCCCTTGGCCCTCACAATAGCACCAGCACAGCATAAGGTGTTTTCCTCCCTTCGAATGGTAACTGCCAATCTGAGTGTTTACACCACCCCACACTCATTCTGCCATTATTCCATGTGCTGGGGAACACTTCAGGACCCTCCTTCCCCCAGACACCCCCCACCTACTGCCAGCTTCATTGAACAGATTTTAGGGATTGTGTGTGTGTGTGTGTGTGTGTGTGTGTGTGTGTGTGTGTGTTGTGGATTTTTTGAGGCTATCAGAACTGAGGTATGTGGGAAGTTGGCTGTCACAATAGTGTGGTAGAGTCTAGAAAACTAATTGCTGGGGAGCAGGTCTAGGGCCAACCCAGTGATGGATGGGTGGGCATGGGCTGCATGTAATGGTTCTCCTGGTGGCAATGGTGGCTGGACAGAGGGATGTGGTCAGGTGGGGTGGATGGTAGGGCGAGTTAGTGTCTGAGGCTGATAAAAAGTTACAGAATTTAGTTTGATGTACAAATGACAAAGCTTAGGGACAAAACTACACTTGTGGAAAAAGATAAAATTAATTTCCAAATCCATACCTGCCAACAGAAGTCATCAAAATTGTCAAAGGTTATGCTATAGATCCAGGAGTACAATGAAAGTAATCAACGGTAAAAATGATTTATTCATATGCATTTTGAGCTCAAGTAAAAATGCATATTAAATATTTAATAGAGGGAGCTAATATCATCTATTTCTTTCCTTTCCTTTCCTTTATTGTGATTTTGTTTCGCTCTTATTTCTGGTGCTTTTTGAGGTATTCTAGTGTTAGCAATGACATAATTTTGACTCCAAATAAGTATGAGAAGCCTGGAAAAAATGTCCTGACTTGACATGTTTACAACTTCTGCAAGGCTGAAATGATGAACTTTCATTTGCTTCTATTTCTCCAACTTTTACTGACATTTTCTCAAACCCTCCCATGACCTGGGATTAGTAATATCTCACTTTAACATCTTCTATACTTTTATTATCCTACTTCTGCTTTTGGTGTGACGGTCCTATTGATTCACATTTCTTGACAACTTCACTGGAATGATTGATCAATTCTAATTGGAATGCTTTTTAAAATTGATGCATTATATGATAAAATATGGTTACCTCTCCATAAACAAAAGGTTCAATAGGTTCCACCTGAAGACCCAGGCACTTCAGCCAGACAACATAGCAACTTAAAAAATATCTTAAGTAAATCAACATATTTGACAATTTTGATTGACTTATTTTCATAAATTACTCTAAGAGATACATGCATGTGCTAATTTATTTAAGAACACTTAATTGGTTGTTTTACTATTTCTTAGTCTTAAACTACGCTGACTATAAATTTCTCCCACAATACTCTTTTGACTTGTGGTCTAACTGTGATTGAATATTGTTATGTCTAAATATGTTGATTTGACACATCAATCACAACTCACTCTATACCCACAAGTTAAGTTGAATATTTTATCTATAAAGCTCTGAGTTATCATCATGAACTGAAACTAAACCAATCCAGGAAACCAGAAAAAAATGATTCTGACTGATTAAACTATTAACCTAGGGATTAAAATCCCTATTAAGCTGGGCGTGGTGGCACACGCCTGTAATCCCAGCACTTGGGAGGCTGAGGCAGGAGGATTGTGAGTTCAAAGCCAGCCTCAGCAATGGCGAGGCACTTAGCAACTCAGTGAGACCCTGTCTCTAATAAAATACAAAAAAAAAGGGGGGGGGGGGCTGGGGATGTGGCCCGGTGGTCGAGTGCCCCTGAGTTCAATCCCCAGTACCAAATAAATAAATAAATAAATAAATAAATAAATAAATAAATAAATAAATATCCCTATTAACCTAAGAATGTTAAATGTACTGACTATTGAACTGTTTGACCAAGTTACTCAGAAACCAAACTGGTTTACACATATAGACAAACCCTCGAAAGCTAAATTGTGTAAGGAATATTAGTTCAAATAAATGAAACAAAACAGTCATTTGGTTCTGTGTAAAGCTATAGCCAAAATTTACATACCAAGAATTACATTTCTCTATTTTCTAATTCTTAAGTATTGTTGAACCCTACTGAGTGCTAGAAACTATTATAGGAGCTTTACAAACTTCAATGAACAAAACACACAAAAATCCCTGTCCTCATAATAAAGCAATCTTATTAGGGGGAAACACAATAAACAATATTCATAATAAATAAGAAAGTGGTATAATAACTGCTGGGTATGGTGGTGCAGGCCTGTAACCTCAGCGGCTCAGTAGGCTGAGGAAGGAAGGTCACATCATAGACATGAAGACAAGAATCCTATGATTATCTCAATAGATGCAGAAAAAGCATTTGATAAAGTATAACATCCATTCATGCTCAAAATACTAAAAAAACTAGGGATAGTAAGAACATACCTAAACATTGTAAAAGATACATGTGCTAAATCCAAAGCCAACATCATGGCAAATGGAAAAAATTTGAAAACATACCCTCTAGAAACTGGAACAAGACAGGGAATCCCTTTTTCATCACTTCTCAACATAGTTCTGGAAACTCTTGCCAGAGCAATTAAAAGAAAGAAATTAAAGGGATATGAATAGGAAAAGAACAACCCAAATTATCCCTATTTGCTGACAACATGATTCTATATTTAGAACATCCAAAAATATCCACCAGTAAGCTTCTTGAACTCAAAAATGAAGGCAGCAAAGTAATAGGATATAAACTTAACACCCATGAATCAATTGTGTTCCTACACATCATTGATGAATCAATTGAGAGAGCAATTAGGAAAACTATCACATTAGCATAGGAAAACTATCCCCAATGTTCTTGAATAGTCAGAATTAATGTTGTCAAAATGGCCATACTACAAAAGCACCATACAGATTTAATGTAATTCCTATTAAATGCCAATGACATTCTTTACAGAAATAGAAATAGCAGTCATGAAATTCATTTTGGAAAATAAGAGGTCCAGAGTAGCCAAAGCAATCCGTGGTGAGAAAAGTGAAGCATGAAGCATCACAATACCAGACCTTGGGCTGGGGCTGGGGCTCAGTGGTAGAGCAACTGCCTAGCACACATATGAGGTACTGGCTTCGATTCTCAGCACCACATAAAAATAAATATATAAAGTAAAGGTATTGTGTCCAGCCACACACAAAAAAAAAAATAATAAATAAATAAATAAAAAATAAAACCCCAATACCAGGCCTTAAATTATACTACAGAGCTACAGTATCAAAAATGGCATGGCACTGGCACAAAAATAGACAAATGGCAAAGAATAGAAGAAATAGAGACAAACCTGCACAAATATTAGTTATCTCATACTAAAAAAGGCATCAAAAACATACATTGGAGAAGAGATAGGTTTATTGACAAATGATCAGGGAAAACTGAAAATCCATATTTAGCAGAATGAAGTTGTACCCCTATTTCTCACCCTGCCTCAAACTCAACTCAAAAAAGATCAAGGACTTGGGCAAGAGACCAGAGTCCCAGTGCCTACTAAAAAAATATAGGCCCAAATTTCCATCATGTTGGCTTAGAAACTGACTTCCTCTACAAGACTCCTAAATGGGTTGGTATCATACTAAAATTCTTCTTCACAGCAAAGGAAATAATCAAGAATGTGAAGAGAGAGAGCCTGCAGAGTGGGAGAAAATTTTTGCCACCTTCAACTAAGAGCATTATCCTCCAGTATGTCAAAGAACTCAAAAAACTTAACAATGAAATAACAAATAATCCAATCAATAAACGGGACAAGGAACTGAACAGACACTTCACAGAAAAAGAAATACAAATGGTCAAAATTTTATGAAAAAAAAATGTTCAACATCTTCAGCAATTAGACAAATGAAAATTAAAACTACACTGAGAATTCATTTTCACTCCAGTCAATCAGAATGGCAATTATCAAGAATAGAAATAACAATAAATGTGTGGAAGGACAATTATCAAGATTACAAGGAAGAAAAAATGTGGGGGAAAAGGTATACTAATACATTGCAGAAAATTTGGAATGGAACCACAATTTAAAAAAAATATTTACTTTTAGTTGTAGGTGGACACAATGTCTTTATTTCATTTTTATGTGGTGCTGATGATCGAACCCAGTGCCTCCCATGTGCCAGGCGAGCACTCTACCACTGAGCCAGAACCCCAGCCCCTGGAACCAGCATTTAACCCAACTACCCCACTCCTCAATTTATACCCAAAGGACTTAAAATCAGCATCCTACAGTGACACAGCCACATCAATGTTGATAACACCTCAATTCACAATAGCTACGCTATGGATCCAACCTAGGTGCTTTTCAACAGATGAATGGATAAAGAAAATGTTGTACATATACACGGTGGATTACTACTCAACCATAAAGAAGCATGAAATTATGGCATTTACCCAGTAAGTGGATGGAAATGGAGACTATCATGCTAAGTGAAATAAGCTTATCCCCCCAAAAAACCAAATGCCAAATATTCCCTCTGATGTGCAGACGCTGACTCACAGGAGGCAGTGGGCAGTGGGGAAGATTGGGATTGGACAGGTGGGCAAGGGGTGAAGGGAAGAGAGATGGGAATGGGAAAGACAGTAGAAACAATTGGATATAACTTTCTTTTGATGTATATACGACCTGTGAAACTCCACGTCACGTACAACCACAAGAATGGGAAGTTATGCTCCATGTATGTATAATATGTCAAAATACATCCTACTGTCATGTATAACTAAAAAGAACAAATAAAAAATGTAAAATAGAATCACCAGGGAGATAAGAGGGACACTAAGAGAACTTTGGTTCCTGGAAGCCATGTGAAGCAAGTATGAGAACACACAAGTTCTTCAGGGAACGGGATACTCCACAGGACATGTTTTTTTTTTTTTTTTTTTTTTTTTTTTTTTGGGGGGGGGGTCCTTTTTAAATAGCAGCCCTGACAAGGAAAAATAAAACTATAAGTTGTGTGAAAAAATCTAGTTTTGCACTTAGGAATTTAAGGAGAAATTCCAGATGATAGTGGCCATAACGTTGAAAAAAATTAAAGCATGTTTTTTTTTTTTTTTTTTTTATATAATTTTTAATATGTACAACTCATAGTGCATATATTTAATATCTTTTTACATACAACTGTTTGTATACAAAGTATATTCGTACAATTTAGGTCTTCAATCATGCATTAAGGAAAATGATATCCGTCTCATTCAACCACCTTTTTCCCCCCCCCCCTCCCCTCTTGCTCCCTCCCTTACCCTCCCTTCCCTTGACCATTCTAGTGTTCCTCTAATCCTCCTATGTACCCCATCCAACAATACTTTGAAATAGCCTCCTTATATAAGAGAGAACATTTGGTACTTGGATTTTTGAGACTGACTAACTTCACTTAGCATTATGTCTTCCAACTTCATCCATTTACCTGCAAATGCCATTAATTTATTTTCTTTTATTGCTGAGTAAAATTCCATTGTGCGTATATACCACATTTTCTTAATCCACTCATTTACTGAGGGACATCTAGGTTGATTCCACAACCTAGCTATTGTGAATTGTGCAGCTACAAACATTGAGATAGTTGTGTCACTGTAATATGCTGTTTTTAAGTCCTTTGGGAATAGACCCAAGAGTGGGATGGCTGGGTCATAGGATGGTTCCATTCCCAGTTTTCCAAGAAATCTCCATACTGCTTTCCATAACGGTTGCACCATTTTGCAGTCCCACCAGCAATGTATGAGTGTGCCTTTTTCTCCACATCCTCTCCAACTTTATTGTTGCTTGTGTTCTTGATGGCTGCCATTCTGACTGGAGTGAAGTGAAATCTTAGAGTAGTTTTGATTTGCATTTCTCTAATTGCCAGCGATGTTGAACATTTTTTCATGTATTTGTTGATTAATCATGTATCTTCTTCTGAGAGGTGTCTTCTCAATTCCTTAGCCCATTTATTGATTGGGTTATTTGTTTTTTTAGTGTAAAGTTTTTTGAGTTCTTTATATATTCTAGAGATTAGTGCTCTATCTGATGTGCATGTATTAAATATTTGTTCCCAATTAGTTGGCTCTCTATTCACCTCACTGATTGTTTCTTTTGCTGAAAAGAAGCTTTTTAGTTTAAATCTATCCCATTCATTAATTCTTGGTAGTAATTCTTGCGCTACAGGATTCTTATTAAGGAACTTGGGGCCTAATCCAACATGTTGGAAATTGGAGCTTACTTTTTCTTCTATTAGGTGTATTGTCTCTGATCTAATTCCTAGGTCTTTGATCCACTTTGAATTGAGTTTTGTGCATGGTGAGAGATAAAGGTTTAATTTCATTTTGTTGCATATGGATTTCCAGTTTTCCCAGCACCATTTGTTGAAGAGGCTATCCTTTCTCCACTGTACATTTTTGGCACCTTTGTCTAATATAAGATAGCTGTAATTAAATGTATTAGTCTCTGTATCCTCAATTCTGTACCATTGGTCCACCAGTCTGTTTTGGTGCCAATACCATGCTGTTTTTGTTACTATTGCTCTATAGTATAATTTAAAGTCTGGTATGGTGATGCCCCCTGCTTCACTTTTCTTGCTCAGGATTGCTTTGGCTATTCTGGGTCTCTTATTTTTCCAGATGAATTTCATGACTGCTATTTCTATTTCTTTGAAGAATGACATTGGGATTTTGATAGGAATTGCATTAAATCTGTATAATGCTTTTGGTAGTATGGACATTTTGACAATATTAATTCTACCTATCCAAGAGCAAGGTAGGTCTTTCCATCTTCTGAGTTCATCTATAATTTCTTTCTTTAGTGTTCTATAATTTTCGTTATAGAGGTCTTTCACCTCTTTCGTTAGGTTGATTCCCAGGTATTTTATTTTTTTTGATGCTATTGCAAATGGGGTATTTTTCATCATTTCCCTTTCAGAGTCTTTGTCGCTGATGTACACAAATGCCTTTGACTTATGTGTATTGATTTTGTATCCTGCAACTTTGCCAAATTCGTTTACTAGTTGTAAAAGTTTTCTGGTAGAGTTTTTTGGGTCTTCTAGGTAGATTATCATGTCATCAGCAAATAGTGCTAATTTGAGCTCTTCTTTTCCTATCTTGATCCCTTTAATTTCTTTCATCTGTCTAATTGTTCTGGCCAGAGTTTCCAGTACTATGTTAAATAGCAGTGGTGAAAGGGGACATCCCTGTCTTGTTCCAGTTTTTAGAGGGAATGCTTTCAATTTTTCTCCATTTAAGATAATGTTAGCTTGGGGCCTTGCATAAATAGCTTTTATTATGTTAAGATATGTTCCTGATATTCCTAGTTTTTCTAGTGTTTTGAACATAAAGGGGTGTTGTATTTTGTCAAATGCTTTTTCTGCGTCAATTGAGATGATCATATGATTTTTGTCTTTAAATCTATTGATGTGATGTATTATGTTTATTGATTTCCGAATATTGAACCAGCCTTGCATCCCTGGGATAAACCCCACTTGATCGTGGTGCACTATCTTTTTGATATGTTTTTGTATCCGATTTGCCAGGATTTTGTTGAGGATTTTTGCATCTATGTTCATTAAAGA
>JAKELJ010000037.1:66208-98358 GCA_025594165.1 Tamias sibiricus | reverse complement strand
AATGAAACTCTGAAAAATGATTCTCTCTTGTTGCCGCCTCATGAGACTCCCGCAAAGTTTGGTCATCCCACCAATCAAGGGTTTTTTGTTTAGAAGTCTATTGGATGTTTACCCTGGAATTAGGCGAATTTCACTGAAAACGCCTGTAGTTTAATTCCTCAATGGTTAATGCTATGAAACTTTGAAAATGCAGAAAAGCAACTTCAGATCACGAAGAGATCACATTGTGCTTCTTTCCTGGTTCAAGTATCTCATAGCTGAATCACTAGGTAACAAAAGAGTTTCAAACTCACAGAAAAGCGTTTTAGCGAACTGGAAATAATTCCATGTTTCTTAGCTTCTGTGCACTAGGTTTTTTATTTGTGTATTTCATTGAAACTCTGAAAAAATGATTCTTCTCTTGAGCCCACTCAATGGATCCCCAAGTTTGGTCATCCCACCATCAAAAAGGGTTACTTTTGTTTTACAGTCTATTGGATGTTTACCCTGATTAGGCGAATTTCACTGATAATCGCCTGTTAGTTTTAATTCCTCAATGGTTAATGCTAGAACTTTGAAAATGCAGATAAGCCACTTCAGATCACAAGAGCTCACTGTCTGCTTCTGTCCTGGTTCAAGCTGTATCTCAAAGCTGAATCACTAGGTAGCAAAAGAAACCACCCAAAAGAGATTCAAAAAACCAACACAGAAAGCGTTTTAGCCCAAAACTGGAAATATATTTTCCCATGTTTCTTAGCTTCTGGCTTGTGGGTACTAGGTTTCTTTTCGTGTATTTCAATGAAACTCTGACAAAATGATTCTTTCATCTTGTGGCCCCCTCAAAGGCTCCCCAAGTTTGGTCATCCCACCATCAAAGGGTTTTTGTTTAGCGAGCCTATTGGAATGTTTACCCTGATATTAGGCGAAAAAGATGCACTAAAAAAGCCTGTGAGTTTTAATTCTTCAATGGTTAATGCTAGAACTTTAAAAATGCAGATCAAGCACTTCAGTCTCACAAGAGCACACTGTGCTTCTCCTGGTTCAAGTATCTCAAAGATGGAATCACTAGGCAGCAAAAGAGTTTCAAACTCAACAGAAAAGTGTTTTAGCCAAAATGGAAATAATTCATGTATTCTTAGCTTGTGGGTACTAGGTTTATTGTGTGTATTTCAATGAAACTCTGACCAATTATGATTCTCTCTTGTGGGCCCTCATGGACTCCCCAAATGTGGTCATCCCACCTTCTCGGGTTTTTTGTTTAGAGTTATTGGATGTTTACCCTGATTAGGCGTATTTCACTGAAATACGCCTGTAGTTTAATTTCTCAATGGTTAAATGCTAGAACTTTGAAAACCTGTCAGAAAACGAACTTCAGATTCACATAGAGCACCACTGTGCTTCTGTCCTGGTTCAAGCATCTCAAAGATGAATCATAGGTAGCCAAAAATATGTATCAACGCAACTCAGGAGTTAAAGAATTTTATTGTTGCAAAACTGGAAATTAATATCCATGTTTCTTAGCTTCTGGACAGAAGGTTTAATGTGTGTATTTCATTGAACAAATCTGTGAAACAAATTGATTCTACTCCATGGCCCCTCAAGACTCCCCAAGTTGGTCATCCCTCATCAAGGGGGTTGTGTTTACAGTCATATTGGTATGTTTACCCTGATTGGAGCGAAAATGCCTGGTAAAAACGCCCAGGAAACAACACTTTAGTTCATAATCCTCCCCAGACCGAGCTCTTGTGCTTTGTCCTGGTAAAGTATCTCAAAGTGCTGTATCACTAGGTAGCAAAATCTGAGTTTTCTTTAAACCTAATGAAAAGTGATTTAGCCCTCAAATGGATATAATTCCAAAGTTCTTATTTCTATGGATGGTTCTATGGTTCTTTGTATTTCATGAAACTATGAATCCCCAATGATTCTCTATTGTGACCATCTATGGCTCCCCAAATTTTGGTCATTCCCACCACTTCACGGGTTTTTTATTTAGAGTTATTGGTATGTTTACCCTGATTAGGCGAATTTCACTGAAAACGCCTGTAGTTTAATTCCTTAATGGTTTTAAAGCTAGAACTTTGAAAAATGCATAAAAGCACTATTCTCATATCACAAGAGCACACTGTGCTTCTGTCCTGGTTCAAGTATACTCAAAGCTGAATCACTAGGTAGCAAAAGCGTTTCAAAAACTCACAGAAAAAGCGATTTAGCCAACTGAAAATTAATTCCATGTTTCTTAGACATCTGGGTACTTAGGTTTCTTTGTGTTTTTCAATGAAACTCTGACAAAATGATTCATCTCTTGTGCCCCTCATGGCTCCCCATATTTGGACATCCACCAATCACGGGCTTTTCTGTTTGTTTAGTAAGACTATTGGATGTATTACCCTGATTAGGCGAATTTCACTGAAAACGCCCTGTTTAGTTTTTAAATCCTCAATGGTTAATGCTAGAACTTTAAAAAAAAACGCAGAACAACACTTTAGATCACTAAGAGCACACTGTGCTTCTATCCTGGTTCAAGTATCTCAAAGCTGAATTAACTAGGGTAGCAAAAGAGTTTCAAACTCACAGAAAAGCGTTTTAGCCAACTGGAAATAATTCCATGTTTCTTAGCTGTGGGTACTAGGTTTTCTTTGTGGGGGATTTCAATGAAAACTCTGACAAATAATGATTCTTTCTTGTAACCCTCATGGCTCCCCAAATTTGGTCAATCCACCCTCACGGGTTTTTTGTTTAGAGCCTATTGGATATTTACAATGATAGGCGAATTTCACTGAAAAACGCCTGTAGTTTAATTCCTCAATGGTTAATTCTAGAACTTTGAAAATGCATAAAAGCACTTCAGATCACAAGAGCACACTGTGCTCCCGTCCTGACAGAATCCTGGTTCAAGTAATCTCATAAGGTGAATCTCTAGGTAAGCATAAAGAGTTTCAAAAAAACTCACAGAAAAAGCGATTTAGCCAACTGAAAATAATTTCCATGTTTCTTAGCATCTGGGTACTAGGTTTCTTTGTGTATTTCAATGAAACTCTGACAAAATGATTCTCCTCCTGTGCCCCTCATGGCTCCCCAAATTTGGTCTCATCCCACCAATCTCGGGTTTTTTGTTTAACAGAGTTATTGGATGTTTACACCTGATTAGGCGAATTTCACCTGAAAACGCCTGTAGATTAATTCCTCAATGGTTTTTAAAGCTAGAACTTTTGAAAATGCATAAAAGCACTTCATATTCACAAGAGCACACTGTGCTTTCTGTCCTTGGTTCAAGTATCTCTCAAAGCTGAACTCACTTAGGTAGCAAAATTGCGTTTCAAACTCACAGAAAAGCTATTTAGCCATCTGAAAATAATTCCATGTTTCTTAGCATATGGGTACTAGGTTTCTTTGTGTATTTCAATGAAACTCTGACAAAATCATTCTCTCTTGTGCCCCTCATGGTCTCCCCAAATTTGGTCATCCCAACCATCACGGGGCATTTTTGTTTTAGAGCCTATTGGATGTTTACCCTGATTAGGCGAATTTCACTGAAAACGCCTGTAGTTTAATTCCTCAATGGTTAATGCTAGAAACTTTGAAAAATGCAGAAAACGCACTTCAGATCACAGAGCACACGTGCTTCTGTCTTGGTTCAAAGCATCTCAAAGATGAATCACTAGGTAGCAAAAGAGTATCAAAATATCCACAGGAAAAGCATTTTAGCCAACTGGAAATAATTCCATTTTTATTTAGATTTTATGGAACTAGGTTTTGTGTGTATTTCAATGAAACTCTGAAAAAATGATTCCTCTCATGTGCCCCTCAAGACTCCCCAAGTTTGGTCAATCCCCTCCATCAAGGGTGTTTGTGTTTACAGTCTATTGGATGTTTTACCATGATTGGGCGAAAATGCATGAAAACGCCTGTGAGTTTAATTCTTAAATGGTTAATGCTAGAACTTTAAAAAACGCAGAACAACACTTTAGTTCACAAGAGCACACTGTGCTTCTGTCCTGGTTCAAGTATCTCAAAGCTGTATCACTAGGTAGCAAAAGAGTTTCAAACTCTCACAGAAAAGCGTTTTAGCCAACTGGATTGGAATATTAATTCCATGTTTTCTTAGCTTGTGTGGTACTAGGTTTCTTTGTGTATTTCAATTGAAACTGTGACAAAATGATTCTATCTTGGGGCCCCGTCATGGCTACCCAAATGTGGTCAATCCACCATCAACGGGTTTTTTGTTAGAGCCTATTGGATGTTTACCCTGATTAGGCGAATTTCACTGAAAACCTGTAGTTTAATTCTTCAATGGTTAATGCTAGAACATTGAAAAATGCAGAAAAGCACTTCAGATCACAAGAGCACACTGTGCTTCTGTCATGGTTCAAGTATCTCAAAGCTGAATCACTAGGTAGCAAAAGAGTTTCAAACTCACAGAAAAGCGATTTTAGCCAACTGGATATTTAATTCCATGTTTCTTAAGCATCTGGGTACTAGGTTTCTTTTGTGTATTTCAAATGAAACTCTGACAAATATGATTCTCTCTTGTGCCCATCAAATGGATCCCCCAGATTTGGTCATCCCACCATCAAGGGTTGTTTTTTGTTTAGTGCCTATTGGATGTTTTCCCTGATTAGGCGATTTTCCCTGAAAACGCCTGTAGTTTAATTCCTCAATGGTTAATGCTAGAACATTGAAAATGCAGAAAAGCACTTCAGATCACAAGGAGCACACTGTGCTTCTGTCCTGGGTTCAAGTATCTCAAAGCTGAATAACTCAGGTAGCAAAAGAGTTTCAAACTCACAGAAAAGCGTTTTAGCGAAACAGGAAATAATTACATGTTTCTTTAGCTTCTGGTCACTAGGTTTATTTGTGTATTTCAATGAAACTCTGAAAAAATGATTCTCTCATGTGCCCCTCAAGACTCCCCAAGTTTGGTCATCCCTCAATCAAGGGTGTTTTGTTTACAGTCTATTGGATGGTTACCCTGATTTAGGCGAATTTCACTGAAAACGCCTGTAGTTTTAATTACCTCAAGGGTTTTAGTGCTAGAACTTTGAAAATGCAGAAAAGAACTTCAGATCACAAGAGCACACTGTGCTTCTGTCCTGGTTCAAGTATCTCAAAGATGAATCACTAGGTAGCAAAAGAGTTTCAAACTCACAGAAAAGCAATTTTAGCCCAACTGTAAATAATTCCATGTTTCTTAGCTTCTGGGCACTAGGTTTATTTGTGTATTTCAATGAAACTCTGAAAAAATGATTCTCTCATGTGCCCTTCAAGACTCCCCAAGTTTGGTCATCCCTCCATCAAGGGTGTTTTGTTTGTTAGAGTCTATTGGATGTTTACCCTGATTAGGCGAAAATGCCTGAAAACGCCTGTGAGTTTAATTCTTAAATGGTTTAATGCTAGAACTTTTAAAAACGCAGAACAACACTTTAGTTCAACAAGAGCACACTGTGCTTCTGTCCTGGTTCAAGTATCTCAAAGCTGAATCACAAAGTAGCAAAAGAGTTTCAAACTCATAGAAAAGCGTTTTAGGCAAACTGGAAAATAATTCCATGTTTCTTAGCTTGTGGGTACTAGGTTTCTTTGTGTTATTTCAATGAAACTCTTGACAAAATGATTCTCTCTTGGGCCCCTCATGGCTACCCAAATGTGGTCAATCCACCATCACGGGTTTTTTTGTTTAGAGCCTATTGGATGTTTACCCTGATTAGGCCCAATTTCACTGAGAACGCCTGTAGTTTAATTCTTCAATGGTTAATGCTAGAACTTTGAAAATGCATGAAAAGCACTTCTGATCACAAGAGCACACTGTGCTTCTGTCCTGGTTCAAGTATCTCAAAGCAGAATCACTAGATAGCAAAAGAGTTTCAAACTCACAGAAAAGCGATTTTAGCCAACTGGAAATAATTCCATGTTTCTTATTTTCTGGGTACTAGGGTTCTTTGTGTATTTCAATGAAACTCTGACAAAATGATTCTCTCTTGTGCCCCTCATGGCTCCCCAAATTTGGTCATCCCACCATCACGGGCTTTTGTTTAGAACCTATTGGATGTTTACCCTGATTAGGCGAATTTCACTGAAAACGCCTGTAGTTTAATTTCCTCAATGGTTAATGCTAGAACTTTGAAAATGCAGAAAAGAACTTCAGATCACAAGAGCACACTGTGCTTCTGTCCTGGTTCAAGCATCTCAAAGATGAATCACTAGGTAGCAAAAGAGTTTCAAACTCACAGAAAGCATTTTAGCCAACTGGAAAATAATTCCATGTTTCTTAGCTTCTGAGACACTAGGTTTATGTGTGTATTTCAATGAAACTCTGAAAAAATGATTCTCTCATGTGCCCCTCAAGGGACTCCCCAAGTTTGGTCATCCCTCCATCAAGGATGTTGTGTTTACAGTCTATTGGATGTTTACCCTGATTGGGCGAAAATGCCTGAAAACGCCTGTGAGTTTAATTCTTAAATGGTTAATGCTAGAACTTTAAAAACGCAGAACAACACTTTAGTTCACAAGAGCACACTGTGCTTCTGTCCTGGTTCAAGTATCTCAAAGCTGTATCACTAGGTAGCAAAAGAGTTTCAAACTCACAGAAAAGCGTTTTTGTAGCCAAACTGGAAATAATTCCATGTTTCTTAGCTTGTGGGTACTAGGTTTCTTTGTGTATTTCAATGAAACTGTGACAAAATGATTCTATCTTGGGCCCCTCATGGCTACCCAAATGTGGTCAATCCACCATCACGGGTTTTTTGTGTTTAGAGCCTATTGGATGTTTACCCTGATTAGGCGAATTTCACTGAAAACGCCTGTAGTTTAATTCTTCAATGGTTAATGCTAGAACATTGAAAATGCAGAAAAAGCACTTCAGATCACAAGAGCACACTGTGCTTCTGTCCTGGTTCAAGTGTTCTCAAAGCTGAATCACTAGGTAGCAAAAGAGTTTCAAACTCACAGAAAAAGCGATTTAGCCAACTGGATATAATTCCATGTTTCTTAGCATCTGGGTACTAGGTTTCTTTGTGTATTTCAATGAAACTCTGACAAAATGAGTCTCTCTTGTGCCCCTCATGGCTCCCCAGATTTGGTCATCCCACCATCACGGGTTTTTTGTTTAGAGCCTATTGGATGTTTTCCCTGATTAGGCGATTTTCCCTGAAAACGCCTGTAGTTTAATTCCTCAATGGTTAATGCTAGAACATTGAAAATGCAGAAAAATTGCACTTCAGATCACAAGAGCACACTGTGCTTCTGTCCTGGTTCAAGTATCTCAAAGCTGAATCACTAGGTAGCAAAAGAGTTTCAAACTCACAGAAAAGCGTTTTAGCGAACAGGAAATAATTACATGTTTCTTAGCTTCTGGTCACTAGGTTTATTTGTTTGTATTTCAATGAAAACTCTGAAAAAATGATTCTCTCATGTGCCCCCTCAAGACTCCCAAGTTTTGGTCTCGATTCCCTCAATCAAGGGTGTTTTGTTTACAGTCTATTGGATGGTTACCCTGATTAGGCGGAATTTCACTGAAAACGCCTGTAGTTTAATTCCTCAATGGTGTTAGTGCTAGGAACTTTGAAAATGCAGAAAAAAGAACTTCAGATCACAAGAGCACACTGTGCTTCTGTCCTGGTTCAAGTATCTCAAAGATGAATCACTAGGTAGCAAAAGAGTTTCAAACTCACAGAAAAGCAATTTAGCCAAATGTAAATAATTCATTGTTTCTTAGCTTCTGGGCACTAGGTTTATTTGTGTGTATTTCAATGAAACTCTGAAAAAAATGATTCTCTCATGTGCCCCTCAAGACTCCCCAAGTTTTGGTCATCCCTCCATCATGGGTGTTTTGTTTAGAGTCTATTGGTATGTTTACCCTGATTAGGCGAAAATGCCTGAAAACACCTGTGAGTTTAATTCTTAAATGGTTAATGCTAGAACTTTAAAAAAACGCAGAACAACACTTTAGTTCACAAGAGCACACTGTGCTTCTGTCCTGGTTCAAGTATCTCAAGCTGAATCACTAGGTAGCAAAAGAGTTTCAAACTCACAGAAAAGCGATTTAGCCAACTGGAAATAATTCCATGTTTCTTAGCATGTGGGTAACTAGGTTTCTTTGTGTATTTCAATGAAACTCTGACAAAAATGATTCTCTCTTTTGCCCCTCATGGCTCCCCTAAGTTTGGTCAATCCACCATCACGGGTTATTTGTTTAGAGCCTATTGGATGTTTACCCTGATTAGGCGAATTTCACTGAAAACGCCTGTAGTTTAATTTCTCAATGGTTAATTCTAGACTTTGAAAATGCATAAAAGCACTTCAGATCACAAGAGCACACTGTGTGCTCCTGTCCTGGTTCAAGTATCTCAAAGGTGAATCACTAGGTAGCAAAAGAGTTTCAAACTCACAGAAAAGCGATTTAGCCCAAACTGAAAATAATTCCATGTTTCTTAGCATCTGGGTACTAGGTTTCTTTGTGTATTTCAATGAAATTCTTACAAAATGATTCTCTCTTGTGCCCCTCATTGTTGGGACTATGTCTGCCAAGGGATAAGATTTGATGCTTACCACACATTTAAGGACCGGGGCTAAACCCAAGGGGTGTGGCTTCTAAGATGACGTAGACGTGAGAGGCTGAACCGCCTTGCTTGCTGATTGGTTAGTTCTAGGCCTATTTAATGTCAATGCTTGTTCAATAAAGCGAGTTCTTCGGACATACCGTGCTATATACAAGGACTCCCTAGATTTTTGTGTGCTGGCGTGTATCTGTTCAAAAAGGCAGAGGTAAGGCATCTAGCGATTTTCTGTCTTAAGCTCGCCCCTCGCGGTTGAGTTGCAGATTCATCTTGCAGGCAGGAGGAATTACCCTTTAGGGCCCATAAAGGGAAGCAATCTCAGAACCTGGCTCTATTCATAACTCGGACCCCGGCAGTCGTTGGCGCCCAAACGTGGGGCGGGGTAAACAAGGAAAAAATTATCGGTGAGCTTAATAAGGGCTTAGAGACACAGCGTCTCTTTCGCTGCAGAAAAAATCCCCTTTTATTATGGGGAACAAATCTTAGCATTCAGGAAATCACGAGACCCAGCCATTGAGGCGTGGCGCAGTTCTATTGACGTGAAATGCAAGGTCTCCAAATATCAGACGGTCAATCGGAAATAATCTGGGAGTTCATTAAAACGGGTGGCTCCCTGGCTCCAAAAGTTTGATTTTAATTCGTGGGAGATTTGGGACGAAATAACACAAAATTTTCAAGGCGAGCGAGAAATTGAGTACGGGGGAATCCCCTGGCTCCGGGAGTTTATCCAGCTTTATCCGCCTAAAAGCATACTCGCTTTTTACAAGAAAAACAAAACACCCTAACTTTTCCCGTAGTCCGCATAAATTTAAAGAAATCTCACTCCAGGGAATTAGAAACTACAGCCCCTCCTTTAGGAGAGTTCTAACATGGAGTCTCCTCGTGAGAACAAAGACCCTCCAACCACGTGGCTCGAAACTTTCTGAAAGTGATCCGCCATTTTCTGAATTAGCTCTTAGTAAGCCTTTGGCCTCCATTACCATACAAGAGGCGCCAGCGCCCTCTAGTGGGCTTTCACCTGTAATGGTGTCATTAAGACACGTTAATTTAAATCCGAGGGAAGACAGGCCAAATATCTGGTATCCCTGGGAGACTCAAGAATTAAAAAGAATTTAAAAAAGGCCTGTAGCAGAGGATGGTGTAAACTCCACCATGGGCAGAAACTTGATGTGTTATATTACAAAATCTTGCTCATCATGCCTGTACCACTAGAGATTGGAAGGATCTAACAAAAGCTGTGCTCCCAGGACCTTTATTCCTTAAATGGTGTGCATATTTTTCTGATGAATGCCATACGCATGGCTGAGAGGAATCAAACAACAAATCCTCCCATACCAATAACCTTTGGGATGCTGTCAGGAACTAGTGATCAGTATGCCACAGGAATTCAACAAGCAGAATTACCAACGCTCCATACAGAGAAACTGGTGCGTAGCTCTAGGGCTGGCAGCAATGGAAAAAAGCTAGAGGAAGGCCCCACACAGACCTTCCTATAGACTGGGAATCCACTCAAAAAACTAATGAGGATTTAGCCACATTTATTGAGAGAGTGGAAAAAAAGCTCTTCAAAGGAAATTTCCACCTGGTACGATGAGGGATCAATTCGCAAAAATGTTAGTGTGGGAAAGAATGACCGCAGATCACAAACTGGCCTGTGACTGGGTTAAAAGATAGATCTATGGGAAGATGGATTGTTGCCTCCAAAGATGTGGGTTCAAAAACTCATCAATCTCAAGATATTGAGCACTGCTCTCAATGCCCACACTGAGGTTTTTAGCAACAGTTTTAAATGGAAAAGGAACCTGTTTTAAGTGTGGACGGCAAGGCCCATTTTAAAAGAGGGGGCCTGCCCTAATGGCCATGGTAGGAGCATCCAGAATGCTCCCCTGGCCAGACTCAAAGTCAGCTGCCCCTAGAAACACTCTGTCCTAAATGTTAAAAGAGGATATCATTGGAAAAAAGATTGCAGGTCTAAAAAAAAAAATTTGATGTTCAGGGGAACCTTTAAACTCCTAAGGGGGCAGCCTCCTGCCCCGTTACATCAAGGAGGTTCCCTGCTCCCAGTCCCCATCAGGTCCATTAGACAGTTCCTATTGTTCCAGGCGATTAGACCCAAAGATGGATATTTTATATATCTGGAAGGAAATTTCGTTGCCTAATTGATACTGGGGCAGATAGTACTTTACTAAAGGATTGAAGAGATTCCACCCCAATGGGAAATAATCCCCAGGGCACTCAGTTACTTGGAGTAGGTGGAAACACTCATTCAGAAGAGACCAGAAATTGGCTTAAATGGAGAGATATTGATGGAAACCAAGGGGGCAAGTTCGCCCCCTTGTGGCCCTTGGATTAACCTCTAATTTATTAGGTACAAGACATCCTATTTGGAGATGCTGAGGCTTACATTACTACAACCCATAGAGAGCTTAAAAATGATATGGAAAGAAAAAAACTTTCCAATACTCAAATAGGGTTTCACCCCAATCCTAAGGGCCACTGCTCCCAAGTTCACTGCCATTCAATGGCGAGATGGCCCCCCAATCTGGGTCGAGCAGTGGCCCCTTCCTACTGAAAAACTAAACCATTTAAGGGCAATTGTCCATGTAACAGTTAGCCCTTAGGACACTCATTTAGACCTTCTTTTAGCCCATGGAACAGGTCCTGTTTTTGTTATACAGAAGGCCACAGGGAAATGGAGGATGTTACAAGACCCGCCCTCCGAAAAATTAATGATAGGATGTTCCTTGTTGGCACACCTTTGCGTGGCCTTCCCTGGATCCCCTTCTATCTCAAGAGATTTAACCTTAATTATTATTGATTATTAAAGATTGTTATTTTTTTTTCAATACCTCTTACATCCAGATGATTATGAAAATTTGCATTCTCTGTCCCTATCAACCAATTGTCATAAGCCAGATGAAAGATATGAATGGATAGTGCTCCCTCAAGGTATGGCTAATATCCCAGCCTTTTGTCAATATTATGTTCATGTCTTCTGTCACCATTAATGAAAAAATCACAGCTTACCTTTATATGTCTATATGGATGACATCATCCTGGGTACTACTGATGTCCAACAACTAAAACTCTGCTTACTTAAACCCCACCGAGAGCTCTTAGAAAAAGGAGGATTACACATATCCAATGATAAAAATACAAACTATTCCTCCCTTTAAAATATTGGGACAAAAATTAGCCTAGACTCTGTTTGTCCTCTCAAACCCCAACTTCTCATTCAAAAAATCTTATTCTTGACAGAGTTACAAAAGCTATTAGGAGAGCTAAACTGGTTAAGACCTTGGCTTCATACCTCTACTGAAGATTTATTACCTCTCTTTGAGTTGCTACGGGGAAAATCCCATCCTGATGTGATTTTACTAGAAGAGAGTCATCTGTCAATATTACAAAAAGTCCAAGATGCCCTACAATTCAGCCCAATTGGCTCGATACCAACCAAAGCAACCTCTATATTTATGGATTTTCTCAGGTGCTAAACTCCTGACAGCTGTGCTCACCCAGATGGGAAATCCTTAGAATGGATTACATTCCTCTGTGGGAGGAGCACTCGAGTTTATTCCCAATTAGATCAATTAGCAGATCTTGTAATAAAAGGAAGAGATACATCATTGAGGCATTATGGAAAAGACCAGATATTTTAAACAATTCCTTACCGTTTGTCAGATTTTGAATGGATACAGAGAAACAACCCTAGAGTCTCCTATGCATTAGAAGGATTTCTAGGAAAAGTTGACTGTCATTACGGGTCAAGCAAATGGACTTCTTCTTTCCCCAAACTGGAGTGGACTCCCCCCATCTTGTTTTCTAGCAAGCCACTCCCCAAGGCAGTAAATGTCTTCACAGATGGAGGAATAAGAAGGGTCAGCAGTTGTAATATTTCACTCATCCTCAGGCCAAAGGACACAATACTTTGAAGCAGTTACTGGTTCTGCTCAATTTAAAGAATTATATGCTGTTGCATTAGCCTTGACCCATGTCCAAGAGCCTATGAATCTTTTCTCAGATAGTTTATATGTAATTAACCTATTACCTACTCTAAATGCCTCATATATAAAGATAGATAATAATCCCTATCACCCCTCTGATGATCCAGGTTCGATCCCTGTTAAAAGGGCGTAATGAACCTATGTTCCTCCAACATCTTAGGGGACATCAAGGCGTATCTGGGCCCCCTATCTGAGGGAAATCAGGCGCCGCTGACGGTTGGCCACCACAGGTGTATTAACAGTTACAGTTCCATATCAACAAGACTTCAGTTAGCTTAAGGTCTTCACAACCTTACTCATTTAAATTGGAGAGGTCTACATAATAATTTCCTTTAGTTCCTATAAAAGATTTAAAAAAGATTATAAGGACATGTAAATCTTGTTTGCCCTTCTTACAGGTCCCACCTCTCCAGTCCCCTGGGTAAATCCCAGAGGCCTAAGGCCCAACACTATCTGGCAAAACTGATGTAACCCATTATGTGCCATTTGGAAAATTAAAATATTATATTTATGTCCATAGATACTTATTTCACATGCTTGTTGGGCCACGGCACATTCTGGAGAAAGGGCTAAACATGCTGAAAGTCACTTTTTACAATGCTTTGCTATTCTTGGATTGCCAAAACAAGTTAAAACTGATAATGGACCCTGTTTTGTAAGCAAATCATTACAAAAATTCTTCCAAACTTGGCATATTAAGCATACCACAGGGATTCCATATAAAACCCAAAAGGACAAGCCCATAATAGAAAGACATAATAAAACCTTAAAGGACCAATTAATAAAACAAAATGGGGGAAGCAACCCTCATGACCAGTTGAAAAACAGCTATGCTTGCTTTAAATATTTTAAATTTTTCCAAACAGCAGCCTCTATCTGCATTTCAGAGACACTGGTCTAACCAAACGCCTTATATAAAAGTTGAGGTCGATGGAAAGACCCATTAACTGGAGTCTGGAGAGGTCCTGATCCATTAATAAGTGCTGGCAGAGGTTTTGGATGTGTTCTTCCCAATGGGGGGAGCAAAACCCTATATGGGTGCCTGCCAGAGATCTCAAATATTGCCAATCCGACCAAAAATGACTACCCAGGAGCACAAGCTCTTGAGGAGTGATCCTTTCTTTTTCCACAGAAATGAAAAAACCGTGACAAAGCTCCTGTCGTGATGTGATTAACCTTTCTCATCACATCCATTTCAAAATTCATCAAAGACACTATCCTGGACTCCTTCTTTGTCAACATCTCAACCCTCTGCGATGAGAGAAGAAGGACTGTGCCATTCCTGTGACAATTTATCTGGACTTTATGCTAGATGACTTCTTTGGACTCTGAGAGAAGAGCGCTATTATCTTAGGACAATTATTTAGACTTTATGCTGGACGGCTTCCTTTGGACTCTAAGAGAAGAGTCCCATTCCTGTGACAGTCATCTGGACTTTAGGCCAAAAGGCTTCCTTTAAACTAAACTAAATAGATGGACTTTCTCTTTTTGGTGAAATCCTTGCTAAATGGGTAGACTTCTCTTTTTGGTGAAATCCTTGCTAAAATGGGTAGACTTTCTCTTTTTGGTGAAATCCCTAATTGTCATTGTCTTTGTGGTGCACCTTTAGCCCTATAGAACTGGCCAGATACAGCTAGGTGGTCTTACTGTCACGCTGAGCTATAGCCCTATAGGCTTGGCCACGGTCCTTAACAAGATGCAGAGGTATGCCATCCAGTCAAGCCTTCCCCAAAGGTGACTGTCATGTCCGTGTGCTCCCCCTTGGCCACCTGCTGGCCCTAGACATGTCCACCTAAAGTGCTAGAGTGATAGCCAATAACAGGTAAGATTTTTCCAAAGAGGAATAAGTCGACCTAGACGGGCACACTCTCTATGAGTTGGACACCCCTACAAGATGGGACATCCCATTTAAAAATAAATGGAGAGACCCATTTTTTAAATAAACAAAAAAAGGGGAATTGTTGGGACTATGTCTGCCAAGGGATAAAGATTTGACTGCTTACCACACCTTTAAGGACCGGGGCTAAACCAAGGGGTGTGGCTATGACGTAGCGTGAGAGGCTGAATCCGCCTTGCTTGCTGATTGGTTAGTTCTAGGCCTATTTAATGTCAATGCTTGTTCAATAAAGCGAGTTCTTCGGACATCCCGTGCTATATACAAGATCCCTAGATGTGGCGTGTTATCTGTTCAAACAGGCAGAGGTAAGGCATCTAGCGATTTCTGTCTTAAGCTCGCCCGCCGGGTGAGTTGCAATTCGTCTTGCAGGCAGGAGGATTCCCTTTTAGGGCCCATTTGTAAAGGGAAGCAATCTCAGAACCTGGCTCTATTCATAACTCGGGACCCCGGCACCTCATGGTCTCCCCAAAGCTTGGTCATCCCACACATCATCGGGTTTTTTGTATGTTTAGAATCCTATTGGATGTTTACCCTGATTTTTTTTTTTTTTTCCTTCGAATTTCACTGAAAATGCCTGTAGTTTAATTCTGAAGTCAATGGTTAATGCGCTAGAACTTTGAAAATGCAGAATAAGAACTTCAGTTCCTACAAGTGCACACTGTGCTTCTGTCCTGGTTCAAGTATCTCAATTCAGCAGAATCACTGCTGATAGGCAAAAGAGTTTCAAACTCACAGAATCCCTGCATTTTAGCGAACTGGAAATAATTCCTTGTTTCATAGCTTGTGGTACTAGGTTTCTTTGTGTATTTCAATGAAACTCTGAAAAAAAGATTCTCTCTTGTGCCCCTCATGGCTCCCAAATTTGGTCAGTCCACCATCACGGTTTTTTTGTTTAGAGCCTATTGGATGTTTACCCTGATTAGGCGAATTTCACTGAAAACGCCTGTAGTTTAATTCCTCAATGGTTAAAGCTAGAACTTTGAAAAATGCAGAAAAGCACTTCAGATCACAAGAGCACACTGTGCTTCTTTCCTGGTTCAAGTATCTCATAGCTGAATCACTAGGTAACAAAAGAGTTTCAAACTCACAAAAAAGCGTTTTAGCGAACAGGAAATAATTCCATGTTTCTTAGCTTCTGGGTACTAGGTTTAATTTGTGTATTTCAATGAAACTCTGAAAAATGATTCTCTCTTGTGCCCCTCATGACTCCCCAAATTTGGTCATCCCACATCAAGGGTTTTTGTTTACAGTCTATTGGATGTTTACCCTGATTAGGCGAATTTCACTGAAAAAAACGCCTGTAGTTTAATTCTTCAATGGTTAATGCTAGAACTTTGAAAATGCAGAAAAGCACTTCAGATCACAAGAGCACACTGTGCTTTCTTTCCTGGTTCAAGTATCTCAAAGCTGAATCATTAGGTAGCAAAAGAGTTTCAAACTCAAAGAAATGCGTTTTAGCCAACTGGAAATAATTCCATGTTTCTTAGCTTCTGGGTACTAGGTTCTTTGTGTATTTCAATGAAACTCTGACAAAATGATTCTCTCTTGTGCCCCTCATGGCTCCCCAAATTTGGTCATCCCACCATCACGGGTTTTTTGTTTAGAGTTATTGGATGTTTACCCTGATTAGGCGAATTTCACTGAAAACGCCTGTTAGATTTCAATTCCTCAATGGTTAATGCTAGAACTTTGAAAATGCAGAAAAGCACTTCAGATCACAAGAGCACACTGTGCCTTTGTCTTGGTTCAAGTATCTCAAAGCTGAATCACTAGGTAGCAAAAGAGTTTCAAACTCACAGAAAAGCGTTTTAGCCAACTGGAAATAATTCCATGTTTCTTAGCTTCTGGGGTACTAGGTTTCTTTGTGTATTTTCAATGAAACTCTGAAAAAATGATTCTCTCTTGTGCCTCTCAAGGCCTCCCCAAATTTGGTCAATCCACCATCACGGGTTTGTTGTTTACAGCCTATTGGATGTTTACCTGATTAGGCGAAAATGCTGAAAACGCCTGTGAGTTTTAATTCTTCAATGGTTAATGCTAGATCTTTGAAAATGCAGAAAGCACTTTAGTTCACAAGAGCACACTGTGCTTCTGTCCTGGTTCAAGTATCTCAAAGCTGAATCACTAGGTAGCAAAAGAGTTTTCAAACTCACAGAAAAGCGTTTTAGCCAACTGGAAATAATTCAATGTTTCTTAGCTTGTGGGTACTAGGTTTCTTTGTGTATTTCAATGAAACTCTGACAAAATGATTCTCTCTTGTGCCCCTCATGGCTCCCCAAATTTAGTCGATCCACCATCAAGGGTTTTTTGTTTAGAGCTTATTGGATGTTTACCCTGATTAGGCGAAATTCCTGAAAACGCCTGTAGTTTTAATTCCTCAATGGTTAATGCTAGAACTTTAAAAACGCAGAAAACACTTTAGTTCACAAGAGCACACTGTGCTTCTCCTGGTTCAAGTATCTCAAAGCTGAATCACTAGGTAGCAAAAGAGTTTCAAACTCACAGAAAAGCATTTTAGCCAACTGGAAATAATTCCATGTTTCTTAGCTTCTGGGTACTAGGTTTCTTTGTGTATTTCAATGAAACTCTGACAAAATGATTCTCTCTTGTGCCCCTCATGGCATCCCCAAATTTGGTCAATCCCACCATCACGTGTTTTTTTGTTTAGAGCCTATTGGATGTTTACCCTGATTTAGGCGAATTTTCACTGAAAACGCCTGTAGTTTTTTATTCCTCAATGGTTAATGCTAGAACTTTGAAAATGCAGAAAAGCACACTTCAGATCACAAGAGCACACTGTGCTTCTTTCCTGGTTCAAGTATCTCAAAGCTGAATCACTAGGTAGCAAAAGAGTTTCAAACTCACAGAAAAGCGTTTTTAGCGAACTGGAAATTATTCCATGTTTTCTTAGCTTCTGGACACTAGGTTTCTTTGTGTATTTCAATGAAACTCTGAAAAAATGATTCTCTCATGTGCCCTCAAGGCTCCCCAGGTATTTGGTCATCCCACCATCAAGGGTTTTTTGTATTACAGTCTATTGGATATTTACCCTGATTATAGGCGAAAATGCACTGAAAACGCCTGTGAGTTTAATTCTTAAGTGGTTAATGCTAGAACTTTAAAATGCAGAACAAGCACTTTAGTTCACAAGAGCACACTGTGCTTCTCTCCTGGTTCAAGTATCTCAAAGCTGAATCACTAGGTAGCAAAAAGAGTTTCAAACTCACAGAAAAAGCGTTTTAGCCAACTGGAAATAATTCCAATATTTCTTAGCTTGTGGGGACTAGGTTTCTTCGTGTATTTCAATAAAACTCTGACAAAATGATTCTCTCTTGTGCCCCTCATGGCTCCCCAAATTTGGTCAATCGACCATCACGGCTTTTTTGTTTGGAGCCTATTGGATGTTTACCCTGATAGGCGAATTTCACTGAAAAAACGCCTGTAGATTAATTCCTCAAAGGTTAATGCTAGAACTTTGAAAATGCAGAAAAACACTTTAGTTCACAAGAGCACACTGTGCTTTCTGTCCAATGGTTCACATATCTCAAAGCTGAATCACTAGGTAGCAAAACAGTTTCAAACTCACAGAAAAGCATTTTAGCCAACTGGAAATAATTCCATGTTTCTTAGTTGTGGGTACTAGGTTTCTTTGTGTATTTCAATGAAACTCTGACAAAATGATTCTCTCTTGTGCCCCTCATGGCTCCCCAAATTTAGTCGATCCACCATCATTTAGGTTTTTTTTTTTTTTTGTTTAGAGCTTATTGGATATTTACCCTGATTTAGGCGAATTTCCTGAAAACCGCCTGTAGTTTTAATTCCTCAATGGTTAATGCTAGAACTTTGAAAATGCAGAAAAGCATTTCAGATCACAAGAGCACACTGTGCTTCTGTCCTGGTTCAAGTATCTCAAAGCTGAATCACTAGGTAGCAAAAGAGTTTCAAACTCACAGAAAAGCGTTTTAGCCAACTGGAAATAATTCCATGTTTCTTAGCTTGTGGGTACTAGGTTTCTTTGTGTATTTCAATGAAACTCTGACAAAATGATTCTCTCTTGTGCCCCTCATGGCTCCCCAAATTGGGTCAATCCACCATCACGGTTTTTTGTTTAGAGCTTTTGGATGTTTACCCTGATTAGGCGAATTTCACTGAAAACGCCTGTAGTTTAATTCCTCAATGGTTAATGCTAGAAATTTGAAAATGCAGGAAAGCATTTCAGATCACAAGAGCACACTGTGCTTCTGTCCTGGTTCAAGTATCTCAAAGCTGAATCACTAGGTAGCAAAAGAGTTTCAAACTCACAGAAAGCGTTTTAGCCAACTGAAATAATTCCATGTTTCTTAGCTTCTGGGTAACTAGGGTTCTTTGTGTATTTCAATGAAACTCTGACGAAATGATTCTCTCTTGTGCCCCTCATGGATCCCCAAATTTGGTCCATCCCACCATCACGGGTTTTTTGTTTAGAGTTATTGGATGTTTACCTGATTAGGCGAATTTCACTGAAAACGCCTGTTTGTTTAATTCCTCAATGGTTAATGCTAGAACTTTGAAAATGCAGAAAAGCACTTCAGTTCACAAGAGCACACTGTGCTTCTGTCTTGGTTCAAGTATCTCAAAGCTGAATCACTAGGTAGCAAAAGAGTTTCAAACTCACAGAAAAAGCCATTTTAGCGAACTGGAAATAATTCCATGTTTCTTAGCTTCTGGGTACAAGGTTTCTTTGTGTATTTCAATGAAACTCTGAAAAAATGATTCTCTCATGTGCCTCTCATGGCTCCCCAAAGTTTGGTCATCCCACCATCAAGGGTTTTTTGTTTACAGCCTATTGGATGTTTACCCTGATTAGGCGAAAATGCCTAAAAAAACGCCTGTGAGTTTAATTCTTAATGGTTAATGCTAGAACTTTATAAAAACGCAGAACAACACTTCAGTCACAAGAGCACACTGTGCTTCTCTCCTGTTTCAAGTATCTCAAAGCTGAATCACTAGTAGCAAAAGAGTTTCAAACTCACAGAAAAGTGTTTTAGCCAACTGGAAATAATTCAATATTTCTTAGCTTGTGGGTACTAGGTTTCTTCGTGTATTTCAATGAAACTCTGACAAAATGATTCTCTCTTGTGCCCCTCATGGCTCCCCAAATTTGGTCAATCCCACCATCAATCGGCTTTTTTGTTTAGGAGAGCCTATTGGATGTTTTACCCTGATTAGGCGAATTTCACTGAAAACGCCTGTAGTTTAATTCCTCAATGGTTAATGCTAGAACTTTGAAAATGCAGAAAAGCACTTTAGTTCACAAGAGCACACTGTGCTTCTGTCCTGGTTCAAGTATCTCAAAGCTGAATCACTAGGTAACAAAACAGTTTCAAACTCACAGAAAAGCGTTTTAGCAACTGGAAATAATTCCATGTTTTCTTAGCTTGTGGGCACTAGGTTTCTTTGTGTATTTCAATGAAACTCTGACAAAATGATTCCTCTCTTGTGCCCCTCATGGCTCCCCAAATTTGGTCATCCCACCATCATGGTTGAATTTTGTTTAGAGTCTTTTGGATGTTTACCCTGATTAGGCGAAAATGCCTGAAAACGCCTGTAGTTTAATTCCTAAATGGTTAATGCTAGAACTTTAAAATCGCAGAACAACACTTTAGTTCACAAGAGCACACTGTGCTTCTGTCCTGGTTCAAGTATCTCAAAGCTGAATCACTAGGTAGCAAAAGAGTTTCAAACTCACAGAAAAGCGTTTTAGCCAACTGGAAATAATTCCATGTTTCTTAGCTTGTGGGTACTAGGTTTCTTTGTGTATTTCAATGAAACCTCTGACAAAATGATTCTCTCTTGTGCCCCTCATGGCTCCCCAAATTTGGTCAATCCACCATCACGTGTTTTTTGTTTAGAGCCTATTGGATGTTTACCCTGATTAGGCGAATTTCACTGAAAACGCCTGTAGTTTAATTCCTCAATGGTTAATGCTAGAACTTTGAAACTGCAGAAAAACACTTTAGATCACAAGAGCACACTGTTGCTTCTGTCCTGGTTCAAGTATCTCAAAGCTGAATCACTAGGTAGCAAAAGAGTTTCAAACTCACAGAAAAGCGTTTTAGCGAACTGGAAATAATTCCATGTTTCTTAGCTTCTGGGCACTAGGTTTCTTTGTGTATTTCAATGAAACTCTGAAAAAATGATTCTCTCATGTGCCCCTCAAGGCTCCCCAAGTTTGGTCATCCCACCATCAAGGGTGTTTTGTTTACAGTCTATTGGATTGTTTACCTGATTAGGCGAAAATGCCTGAAAACGCCTGTGAGTTTAATTCTTAAAATGGTTAATGCTAGAACTTTAAAAACGCAGAACAAACACTTTAGTTCACAAGAGCACACTGTGCTTCTGTCCTGGTTCAAGTATCTCAAAGCTGAATCACTAGGTAGCAAAAGAGTTTCAAACTCACAGAAAAGCGTTTTAGCCAACTGGAAATAATTCCATGTTTCTTAGCTTGTGGGGGACTAGGTTTCTTTCGTGTATTTCAATGAAAACTCTGACAAAATGATTCTCTCTTGTGCCCCTCATGGCTCCCCAAATTTGGTCAATCCACCATCACGGCTTTTTTGTTTAGGAGCCTATTGGATGTTTACCCTGATAGGGCGAATTTCACTGAAAACGCCTGTAGATTTAATTCCTCAAAGGTTAATGCTAGAACTTTGAAAATGCAGAAAAGCACTTTCAGTTCACAAGAGCACACTGTGCTTCTGTCCTGGTTCAATATCTCAAAGCTGAATCACTAGGTAGCAAAACAGTTTCAAACTCACAGAAAAGCATTTTAGCCAACTGGAAATAATTCCATGTTTCTTAGCTTGTGGGTACTAGGTTTTCTTTTGTGTATTTCAATGAAACTCTGACAAAATGATTCTCTCTTGTGCCCCTCATGGCTCCCCAAATTTAAGTCATCCACCATCACGGGTTTTTTGTTTAGAGCTTATTGGATGTTTACCCTGATTAGGCGAATTTCCTGAAAACGCCTGTAGTTCAATTCCTCAATGGTTAATGCTAGAACTTTAAAATGCAGAAAAGCATTTAGTTCACAAGAGCACACTGTGCTTCTGTCCTGGTTCAAGTATCTCAAAGCTGAATCACTAGGTAGCAAAAGATTTTCAAACTCACAGAAAAAAGCGTTTTAGCCAACTGGAAATAATTCCATGTTTCTTAGCTTGTGGGTACTAGGTTTTCTTTGTGTATTTCAATGAAACTCTGACAAAATGATTCTCTCTTGTGCCCCTCATGGCTCCCCAAATTTGGTCATCCACCATCAGGGGTTTTTTGTTTACAGCGCTTATTGGATGTTTACCCTGATTAGGCGAATTTCCTGAAAACGCCTGTAGTTTAATTCCTCAATGGTTAATGCTAGAAATTTGAAAATGCAGGAAAGCATTTCAGATCACAAGAGCACACTGTGCTTCTGTCCTGGTTCAAGTATCTCAAAGCTGAATCACTAGTAGCAAAAGATTTTCAAACTCACAGAAAAGCGTTTTAGCCAACTGGAAATAATTCCATGTTTCTTAGCTTCTGGGTACTAGGTTTCTTTGTGTATTTCAATGAAACTCTGACGAAATGATTCTCTCTTGTGCCCCTCATGGCTCCCCAAATTTGGGTCATCCCACCATCACGGGTTTTTTGTTTAGAGTTATTGGATGTTTACCCTGATTAGGCGAATTTCACTGAAAACGCCTGTTTGTTTAATTCCTCAATGGTTAATGCTAGAACTTTGAAAATGCAGAAAAAGCACTTCAGATCACAAGAGCACACTGTGCTTCTTTCCTGGTTCAAGTATCTCAAAGCTGAATCACTAGGTAGCAAAAGAGTTTCAAACTCACAGAAAAGCATTTTAGCGAACTGGAAATAATTCCATGTTTCTTAGCTTCTGGGTACAAGGTTTCTTTGTGTATTTCAATGAAACTCTGAAAAATGATTCTCTCATGTGCCCTCAAGGCTCCCCAAGTTTGGTCATCCCACCATCAAGGGTTAATTTTGTTTACAGCCTATTGGATGTTTACCCTGATTAGGCGAAAATGCCTAAAACGCCTGTGAGTTTAATTCTTAAATGGTTAATGCTAGAACTTTAAAAAACGCAGAAAACACTTTAGTTCACAAGAGCACACTGTGCTTCTCTCCTGGTTCAAGTATCTCAAAGCTGAATCACTAGGTAGCAAAAGAGTTTCAAACTCACAGAAAAGCATTTTAGCCAACTGGAAATAATTCCATGTTTCTTAGCTTGTGGGTACTAGGTTTCTTTGTGTATTTCAATGAAACTCTGACAAAATGATTCTCTCTTGTGCCCCTCATGGAGCTCCCCAAATTTAGGTCATCCACCATCACGGGTTTTTTGTTTACGAGCTATTGGATATTTACCCTGATTAGGCGAATTTCCTGAAAACGCCTGTAGTTTTAATTCCTCAATGGTTAATGCTAGAAACTTTGAAAATGCAGAAAACACTTCAGATCACAAGAGCACACTGTGCTTCTGTCCTGGTTCAAGTATCTCAAAGCTGAATCACTAGGTAGCAAAAGAGTTTCAAACTCACAGAAAAGCGTTTTAGCCAACTGGAAATAATTCCATGTTTCTTAGCTTGTGGGTACTAGGTTTCTTTGTGTATTTCAATGAAACTCTGACAAAATGATTCTCTCTTGTGCCCCTCATGGCTCCCCAAATTTGGTCGATCCACCATCACAGGTTTTTTTTTTAGAGCCTATTGGATGTTTACACCAGATTAGGCGAATTTCACTGAAAACGCCTGTAGTTTAATTCCTCAATGGTTAATGCTAGAACTTTGGAAATGCAGAAAAGCACTTCCGAATCACAAGAGCACACTGTGCTTCTGTCCTGGTTCAAGTATCTCAAAGCTGAATCACTAGGTAGCAAAAGAGTTTCAAACTCACAGAAAAGCGTTTTAGCAACTGGAAATAATTCCATGTTTCTTAGCTTCTGGGCACTAGGTTTCTTTGTGTATTTCAATGAAACTCTGAAAAAATGATTCTCTCATGTGCCCCTCAAGGCTCCCCAAATTTGGTCATCCCACCATCAAGGGTTTTTTGTTTAGCAGTCCTATTGGATGTTTACCCTGATTAGGCGAAAATGCTGAAAACGCCTGTATTTTAATTCTTAAATGGTTAATGCTAGAAACTTTGAAAATGCAGAACAACACTTTAGTTCACAAGAGCACACTGTGCTTCTCTCCTGTTCAAGTATCTCAAAGCTGAAATCACTAGGTAGCAAAAGATTTTCAAACTCACAGAAAAGCGTTTTAGCCAACTGGAAATAATTCCATGTTTCTTAGCTTCTGGGTACTAGGGTTCTTTGTGTATTTCAATGAAACTCTGACGAAATGATTCTCTCTTGTGCCCCTCATGGATCCCCAAATTTGGTCATCCCACCATCACGGTTTTTTGTTTAGAGTTATTGGATGTTTACCCTGATTAGGCGAATTTCACTGAAAAACGCCTGTTTTGTTTAATTCCTCAATGGTTAATGCTAGAACTTTGAAAATGCAGAAAAGCACTTCAGATCACAAGAGCACACTGTGCCTCTGTCCTGGTTCAAGTATCTCAAAGCTGAATCACTAGGTAGCAAAAGAGATTTCAAACTCACAGAAAAGCGTTTTAGCGAACTGGAAATAATTCCATGTTTCTTAGCTTCTGGGCACAAGGTTTCTTTGTGTATTTTTCAATGAAACTCTGAAAAAATGATTCTCTCATGTGCCTCTCAAGGCTCCCCAAGTTTGGTCATCCCACCATCAAGGTTTATTTTGTTTACAGTCTATTGGATGTTTACCCTGATTAGGCGAAAATGCCTAAAAACGCCTGTGAGTTTAATTCTTAAATGGTTAATGCTAGAACTTTAAAAACGCAGATCAACACTTTAGTTCACAAGAGCACACTGTGCTTCTCGTCCTGGTTCAAGTATCTCAAAGCTGAATCACTAGGTAGCAAAAGAGTTTCAAACTCACAGAAAAGTGTTTTAGCCAACTGGAAATAATTCAATATTTCTTAGCTTGTGGGTACTAGGTTTCTTCGTGTATTTCAATGAAACTCTGACAAAATGATTCTCTCTCTTGTGCCCCTCATGGCTCCCCAAATTTGGTCAATCGACCATCACGGCTTTTTTGTTTGGAGCCTATTTGGATGTTTACCCTGATTAGGGCGAATTTTCCACTGAAAACGCCTGTAGATTAATTCCTCAATGGTTAATGCTAGAACTTTGAAAAATGCAGAAAAGCACTTTAGTTCACAAGAGCACACTGTGCTTCTGTCCTGGTTCACAGTATCTCAAAGCTGAATCACTTGGTAACAAAACAGTTTCAAACTCACAGAAAAGCATTTTAGCCAACTGGAAATAATTCCATGTTTCTTAGCTTGTGGGTACTAGGTTTCTTTGTGTATTTCAATGAAACTCTGACAAAATGATTCCCTCTTGTGCCCCTCATGGCTCCCCAAATTTAGTCGATCCACCATCATCACGGGTTTTTTTCGATTTAGAGCTTATTGGATATTTACCCTGATTAGGCGAATTTCCTGAAAACGCCTGTAGTTCAATTCCTCAATGGTTAATGCTAGAACTTTAAAAACGCAGAACAACACTTTAGTTCACAAAAGCACACTGTGCTTCTCTCCTGGTTCAAGTATCTCAAAGCTGAATCTCTAGGTAGCAAAAGAGTTTCAAACTCACAGAAAAGCATTTTAGCCAACTGGAAATAATATCCATGTTTCTTAGCTTGTGGGTACTAGGTTTCTTTGTGTATTTCAATGAAACTCTGACAAAATGATTCTCTCTTGTGCCCCTCATGGCTCCCCAAATTTGGTCAATCCACCATCACGTGTTTTTTTGTTTAGAGCCTATTGGATGTTTACCCTGATTTGGCGAATTTCACTGAAAACGCCTGTAGTTTTATTCCTCAATGGTTAATGCTAGAAATTTGAAAATGCAGGAAAGCATTTCAGATCACAAGAGCACACTGTGCTTCTGTCCTGGTTCAAGTATCTCAAAGCTGAATCACTAGGTAGCAAAAGATTTTCAAACTCATAGAAAAGCGTTTTAGCCAACTGGAAATAATTCCATGTTTCTTAGCTTCTGGGGTACTAGGGTTCTTTGTGTATTTCAATGAAACTCTGACGAAATGATTCTCTCTTGTGCCCCTCATGGATCCCCAAATTTGGTCATCCCACCATCACGGGTTTTTTGTTTAGAGTTATTGGATGTTTACCCTGATTAGGCAAATTTCACTGAAAACGCCTGTTTGTTTAATTCCTCAATGGTTAATGCTAGAACTTTGAAAATGCAGAAAAGCACTTTAGTTCACAAGAGCACACTGTGCTTCTGTCCTGGTTCACATATCTCAAAGCTGAATCACTTGGTAGCAAAACAGTTTCAAACACACAGAAAAGATTTTAGCCAACTGGAAATAATTCCATGTTTCTTAGCTTCTGGGTACAAGGTTTCTTTGTGTATTTCAATGAAACTCTGACAAAAAAATGATTCTCTCTTGTACCCCTCATCGGCTCCCCAAATTTAGTCGATCCACACATCACGGGTTTTTTGTTTAGAGCTTATTGGATATTTACCCTGATTAGGCGAATTTCCTGAAAACGCCTGTAGTTCAATTCCTCAAATGGTTAATGCTAGAACTTTGAAAATGCAGAAAACCACTTCAGTTCACAAGAGCACACTGTGCTTCTGTCCTGGTTCAAGTATCTCTAAGCTGAATCTCTAGGTAGCAAAAGAGTTTCAAACTCACAGAAAAGCATTTTAGCCATCTGGAAATAATTCCATGTTTCTTAGATTGTGGGTACTAGGTTTCTTCGTGTATTTCAATGAAACTCTGACAAAATGATTCTCTCTTGTGCCCCTCATGGCTCCCCAAATTTAGTCGAATCCACCATCACGGGTTTTGTTTTTAGTGCTTATTGGATGTTTACACTGATTAGGCGAACTTCACTGAAAAAGCCTGTAGTTTAATTCCTCAATGGTTAATGCTAGAACTTTTTGGAAATGCAGCAAAGCACTTCCGATCACAAGAGAACACTGTGCTTCTGTCCTGGTTCACATATCTCAAAGCTGAATCACTTGGTAACAAAACAGTTTCAAACTCACAGAAAAGCATTTTTTGCCAACTGGAAATAATTCCATGTTTCTTAGCTTGTGGGGGGGTACTAGTTTTCTTTGTGTATTTCAAAGAAACTCTGACAAAATGATTCCCTTCTTGTGCCCCTCATGGCTCCCAAATTTAGTCGATCCACCATCATGGGTTTTTTCGATTAGAGCTTATTGGATATTTACCCTGATTAGGCGAATTTCCTGAAAACGCCTGTAGTTCAATTCTCAATGGTTAATGCTAGAACTTTAAAAACGCAGAACAACACTTTAGTTCACAAAAGCACACTGTGCTTCTCTCCTGGTTCAATTATCTCAAAAGCTGAATCTCTAGGTAGCAAAAGAGTTTCAAACTCACAGAAAAGCATTTTAGCCAACTGGAAATAATTCCATGTTTCTTAGCTGTGGGTACTAGGTTTCTTTGTGTATTTCAATGAAACTCTGACAAAATGATTCTCTCTTGTGCCCCTCATGGCTCCCCAAATTTGGTCAATCCACCATCACGTGTTTTTTTTGTTTAGAGCCTATTGGATGTTTACCCTGATTTGGCGAATTTCACTGAAAACGCCTGTAGTTTTATTCCTCAAATGGTTAATGCTAGAAATTTGAAAATGCAGGAAAGCATTTCAGATCACAAGAGCACACTGTGCTTCTGTCCTGTTTCAAGTATCTCAAAGCAGATTCACTAGGTAGCAAAAGATTTTCAAACTCATAGAAAAGCGTTTTAGCCAACTGGAAATAATTCCATGTTTCTTAGCTTCTGGGTACTAGGGTTCTTTGTGTATTTCAATGAAACTCTGACGAAATGATTCTCTCTTGTGCCCCTCATGGATCCCCAAATTTGGTCATCCCACCATCACGGTTTTTTGTTTAGAGTTTATTGATGTTTACACTGATTAGGGCAAATTTCACTGAAAACCCTCCTGCCTGTTTGTTTAATTCCTCAATGGTTAATGCTAGAACTTTGAAAATGCAGAAAAAAAGCACTTTAGTTCACAAGAGCACACTGTGCTTCTGTCCTGGTTCACATATCTCAAAGCTGAATCACTTGGTAGCAAAACAGTTTCAAACACACAGAAAAGATTTTTAGCCAACTGGAAATAATTCCATGTTTCTTAGCTTGTGGTACAAGGTTTCTTTGTGTATTTCAATGAAACTCTGACAAAATGATTCTCTCGTTGTGCCCCTCATGGCTCCCCAAATTTAGTCGATCCACCATCACGGGTTTTTTGTTTAGAGCTTATTGGATATTTACCCTGATTAGGCGAATTTCCTGGGTGAAAACGCCTGTAGTTCAATTCCTCAATGGTTAATGCTAGAACTTTGAAAATGCAGAAAACCACTTCAGATCACAAGAGCACACTGTGCTTCTGTCCTGGTTCAAGTATCTCTAAGCTGAATCTCTAGGTAGCAAAAGAGTTTCAAACTCACAGAAAAGCATTTTAGCCATCTGGAAATAATTCCCATGTTTCTTAGATTGTGGGTACTAGGTTTCTTCGTGTATTTCAATGAAACTCTGACAAAATGATTCTCTCTTGTGCCCCTCATGGCTCCCCAAATTTAGTCGATCCACCATCACGGGTTTTGTTTTTATCATGTGCCTATTGGATGTTTACACTGATTAGGCGAACTTCACTGAAAACGCCTGTAGTTTAATTCCTCAATGGTTAATGCTAGAACTTTGGAAATGCAGCAAAGCACTTCCGATCACAAGAGAACACTGTGCTTCTGTCCTGGTTCACATATCTCAAAGCTGAATCACTTGGTAACAAAACAGTTTCAAACTCACAGAAAAGCATTTTAGCCAACTGGAAATAATTCCATGTTTCTTAGCTTGTGGGTACTAGGTTTCTTTGTGTATTTCAAAGAAACTCTGACAAAATGATTCCCTCTTGTGCCCCTCATGGCTCCCCAAATTTACTCGATCCACCATCATGGGTTTTTTTCGTTTAGAGCTTATTGGATATTTAACCCTGATTAGGCGAATTTCCTGAAAACGCCTGTAGTTCAATTCCTCAATGGTTAATGCTAGAACTTTAAAAACGCAGAACAACACTTTAGTTCACAAAAGCACACTGTGCTTCTCTCCTGGTTCAATTATCTCAAAGCTGAATCTCTAGGTAGCAAAAGAGTTTCAAACTCACAGAAAAGCATTTTAGCCAACTGGAAATAATTCCATGTTTCTTAGCTTGTGGGTACTAAGGTTTCTTTGTGTATTTCAATGAAACTCTGACAAAATGATTCTCTCTTGTGCCCCTCATGGCTCCCCAAATTTGGTCAATCCACCATCACGTGTTTTTTGTTTAGAGCCTATTGGATGTTTACCCTGATTTGGCGAATTTCACTGAAAACGCCTGTAGTTTTATTCCTCAATGGTTAATGCTAGAAATTTGAAAATGCAGGAAAGCATTTCAGATCACAAGAGCACACTGTGCTTCTTTCCTGGTTCAAGTATCTCAAAGCTGAATCACTAGGTAGCAAAAGATTTTCAAACTCACAGAAAAGCGTTTTAGCCAACTGGAAATAATTCCATGTTTCTTAGCTTCTGGGTACTAGGGTTCTTTGTGTATTTCAATGAAACTCTGACGAAATGATTCTCTCTTGTGCCCCTCATGGATCCCCAAATTTGGTCATCCCCACCATCACGGGTTTTTTGTTTAGAGTTATTGGATGTTTACACTGATTAGGCAAATTTCACTGAAAACGCCTGTTTGTTTTAATTCCTCAATGGTTAATGCTAGAACTTTGAAAATGCAGAAAAGCACTTTAGTTCACAAGAGCACACTGTGCTTCTGTCCTGGTTCACATATCTCAAAGCTGAATCACTTGGTAGCAAAACAGTTTCAAACAACACACCAAAAAGATTTTAGCCAACTGGAAATAATTCCATGTTTCTTAGCTTGTGGGTACACAGGATGGTTTCTTTGTGTATTTCAATGAAACTCTGACAAAATGATTCTCTCTTGTGCCCCTCATGGCTCCCCAAATTTAGTCGATCCACCATCACGGGTTTTTTGTTTAGAGCTTATTGGATATTTACCCTGATTAGGCGAATTTCCTGAAAACGCCTGTAGTTCAATTCCTCAATGGTTAATGCTAGAACTTTGAAAAATGCAGAAAACCACTTCAGATCACAAGAGCACACTGTGCTTCTGTCCTGGTTCAAGTATCTCAAAGCTGAATCACTAGGTAGCAAAAGAGTTTCAAACTCACAGAAAAGCGTTTTTAGCCAACTGGAAATAATTCCATGTTTCTTAGCTTGTGGGTACTAGGTTTCTTTGTGTATTTCAATGAAACTCTGAAAAAAATGATTCTCATCATGTGCCTCTCAAGGCTCCCCAAGTTTGGTCATCCCACCATCAAGGGTGTTTTTGTTTACAGCCTATTGGATGTTTACCTTGATTAGGCGAAAATGCCTGAAAACGCCTGTGAGTTTAATTCTTAAATGGTTAATGCTAGAACTTTTAAAAACGCAGAACAACACTTTAGTTCACAAAAAGCACACTGTGCTTCTCTCCTGGTTCAAGTATCTCTAAGCTGAATCTCTAGGTAGCAAAAGAGTTTCAAACTCACAGAAAAGCATTTTAGCCATCTGGAAATAATTCCATGTTTCTTAGATTGTGGGTACTAGGTTTCTTTGTGTATTTCAATGAAAAACTCGGACAAAATGATTCTCTCTTGTGCCCCTCATGGCTCCCCCAAATTTAGTCGATCCACCATCACGGGTTTTGTTTTTAGTGCCTATTGGATGTTTACACTGATTAGGCGAACTTCACTGAAAACGCCTGTAGTTTTTTAATTCCTCAATGGTTAATGCTAGAACTTTGGAAATGCAGCAAAGCACTTCCGATCACAAGAGAACACTTTGCTTCTGTCCTGGTTCAAGTATCTCCAAAGCTGAATCACTAGGTAGCAAAAGAGTTTCAAACTCACAGAAAAGCGTTTTTAGCGAACTGGAAATTATTCCATGTTTCTTAGCTTCTGGGCACTAGGTTTCTTTGTGTATTTCAATGAAACTCTGAAAAAATGATTCTCTCATGTGCCCCTCAAGGCTCCCCAAGTTTGGTCATCCCACCATCAAGGGTGTTTTTTTTTTTTACAATCTATTGGATGTTTACCCTGATTAGGCGAAAAATGCCTGAAAACGCCTGTGATTTTTTAATTCTTAAATGGTTAATGCTAGAACTTTAAAAACGCAGAACAACACTTTAGTTCACAAGAGCACACTGTGCTTCTCCATCCTGGTTCAAGTATCTCAAAGCTGAATCACTAGGTAGCAAAAGATTTTCAAACTCACAGAAAAGCGTTTTAGCCAACTGGAAATAATTCCATGTTTTCTTAGCTTCTGGGTACTAGGGTTCTTTGTGTATTTCAATGAAACTCTGACGAAATGATTCTCTCTTGTGCCCCTCATGGATCCCCAAATTTGGTCATCCCACCATCACGGGTTTTTTTGTTTAGAGTTATTGGATGTTTTACCCTGATTAGGCGAATTTCACTGAAAACGCCTGTTTGTTTATTCCTCAATGGTTAATGCTAGAACTTTGAAAATGCAGAAAAAGCACTTCAGATCACAAGAGCACATTCTGCCCCTTTCTTGGTTCAAGTATCTCAAAGCTGAATCACTAGGTACAAGCAAAAAGAGATTCAAACTCACAGAAAAGCGTTTTAGCGAACTGGAAATAATTCCATGTTTTCTTAGAGCTTCTGGGCACAAGGTTTTCTTTGTGTATTTCAATGAAACTCTGAAAAAATGATTCTCTCATGTGCCTCTCAAGGCTCCCCAAGTTTGGGTCATCCCACCATCAAGGTTATTTTGTTTTACAGGGGGGGGGGGGGGGGGGGGGGGGGGGGGGGGGGACCTATTGGGGATGTTTAACCCCTATTAGGCGAAAATGCCTAAAAATGCCTGTGAGTTTAATTCTTAAATGGTTAATGCTAGAACTTTAAAAACGCAGATCAACACTTTAGTTCACAAGTAGCACACTGTGCTTCTCTCCCTGGTTCAAGTATCTCAAATGCTGAATCACTAGGTATCAAAAGAGTTTCAAACTCACAGAAAAGTGTTTTAGCCAACTGGAAATAATTCAATATTTCTTAGCTTGTGGGTATCTAGGTTTCTTTCTTCGTGTATTTCAATGAAACTCTGACAAAATGGATTCTCTCTTGTGCCCCTCATGGCTCCCCAAAATTGGTCAATCGACCATCACGGCTTTTTTGTTTGGAGCCTATTGGATGTTTACCCCTGATAGGGCGAATTTCACTGAAAACGCCTGTAGATTAATTCCTCAATGGTTAATGCTAGAACTTTGAAAATGCAGAAAAGGCACTTTAGTTCACAAGAGCACACTGTGCTTCTGTCCTGGTTCACATATCTCAAAGCTGAATCACTTGGTAGCAAAACAGTTTCAAACACACAGAAAAGATTTTAAGCCAACTGGAAATAATTCCATGTTTCTTAGCTTGTGGGTACAAGGTTTCTTTGATGTATTTCAATGAAAACTCTGACACAAATGATTCTCTCTTGTGCCCCTCATGGCTTCCCCAAATTTAGTCGATCCACCATCACGGGTTTTTTGTTAGAGCTTATT
>JAKELJ010000037.1:50713-66108 GCA_025594165.1 Tamias sibiricus | reverse complement strand
TCATGGCTCCCCAAATTTAGTCGATCCACCATCACGGGTTTTTTGTTTAGAGCTTATTGGATATTTACCCTGATTAGGCGAATTTCCTGAAAACGCCTGTAGTTCAATTCCTCAATGGTTAATGCTAGAAACTTTGAAAATGCAGAAAACCACTTCAGATCACAAGAGCACACTGTGCTTCTGTCCTGGTTCAAGTATCTCAAAGCTGAATCACTTAGTAGCAAAAGAGTTTCAAACTCACAGAAAAGCGTTTTTAGCCAACTGGAAATAATTCCATGTTTCTTAGCTTGTGGGTACTAGGTTTCTTTGTGTATTTCAATGAAACTCTGAAAAAATGATTCTCTCATGTGCCTCTCAAGGCTCCCAAGTTTGGTCGATCCCACCATCAAGGGTGTTTTGTTTACAGCCTATTGGATGTTTACCTTGATTAGGCGAAAATGCCTGAAAACGCCTGTGAGTTTAATTCTTAAATGGTTAATGCTAGAACTTTAAAAACGCAGAACAACACTTTAGTTCACAAAAGCACACTGTGCTTCTCTCCTGGTTCAAGTATCTCTAAGCTGAATCTCTAGGTAGCAAAAGAGTTTCAAACTCACAGAAAAGCATTTTAGCCATCTGGAAATAATTCCATGTTTCTTAGATTGTGGGTACTAGGTTTCTTTGTGTATTTCAATGAAACTCGGACAAAATGATTCTCTCTTGTGCCCCTCATGGCTCCCCAAATTTAGTCGATCCACCATCACGGGTTTTGTTTTTAGTGCCTATTGGATGTTTACACTGATTAGGCGAACTTCACTGAAAACGCCTGTAGTTTAATTCCTCAATGGTTAATGCTAGAACTTTGGAAATGCAGCAAAGCACTTCCGATCACAAGAGAACACTTTGCTTCTGTCCTGGTTCAAGTATCTCAAAGCTGAATCACTAGGTAGCAAAAGAGTTTCAAACTCACAGAAAAGCGTTTTTTAGCGAACTGGAAATTATTCCATGTTTCTTAGCTTCTGGGCACTAGGTTTCTTTGTGTATTTCAATGAAACTCTGAAAAATGATTCTCTCATGTGCCCCTCAAGGCTCCCCAAGTTTGGTCATCCCACCATCAAGGGTGTTTTTTTTACAATCTATTGGATGTTTACCCTGATTAGGCGAAAATGCCTGAAAACGCCTGTGATTTTAATTCTTAAATGGTTAATGCTAGAACTTTAAAAAACGCAGAACAACACTTTAGTTCACAAGAGCACACTGTGCTTCTCTCCTGGTTTCAAGTATCTCAAAGCTGAATCACTAGGTAGCAAAAGATTTTCAAACTCACAGAAAAGCGTTTTAGCCAACTGGAAATAATTCCATGTTTCTTAGCTTCTGGGTACTAGGGTTCTTTGTGTATTTCAATGAAACTCTGACGAAATGATTCTCTCTTGTGCCCTCATGGATCCCCAAATTTGGTCATCCCACCATCACGGGTTTTTTGTTTAGAGTTATTGGATGTTTACCCTGATTAGGCGAATTTCACTGAAAACGCCTGTTTGTTTAATTCCTCAATGGTTAATGCTAGAACTTTGAAAATGCAGAAGAAAAGCACTTCAGATCACAAGAGCACATTCTGCCCCTTTCTTGGTTCAAGTATCTCAAAGCTGAATCACTAGGTAGCAAAAGAGATTCAAACTCACAGAAAAGCGTTTTAGCGAACTGGAAATAATTCCATGTTTCTTAGCTTCTGGGCACAAGGTTTCTTTGTGTATTTCAATGAAACTCTGAAAAAATGATTCTCTCATGTGCCTCTCAAGGCTCCCCAAGTTTGGTCATCCCACCATCAAGGTTATTTTGTTTACAGCCTATTGGATGTTTACCCTGATTAGGCGAAAATGCCTAAAAATGCCTGTGAGTTTAATTCTTAAATGGTTAATGCTAGAACTTTAAAACGCAGATCAACACTTTAGTTCACAAGAGCACACTGTGCTTCTCTCCTGGTTCAAGTATCTCAAAGCTGAATCACTAGGTAGCAAAAGAGTTTCAAACTCACAGAAAAGTGTTTTAGCCAACTGGAAATAATTCAATATTTCTTAGCTTGTGGGTACTAGGTTTCTTCGTGTTATTTCAATGAAAAACTCTGACAAAATGATTCTCTCTTGTGCCCCTCATGGCTCCCCAAATTTGGTCAATCGACCATCACGGCTTTTTTGTTTGGAGCCTATTGGATGTTTACCCTGATAGGGCGAATTTCACTGAAAACGCCTGTAGATTAATTCCTCAATGGTTAATGCTAGAACTTTGAAAATGCAGAAAAGCACTTTAGTTCACAAGAGCACACTGTGCTTCTGTCCTGGTTCACATATCTCAAAGCTGAATCACTTGGTAGCAAAACAGTTTCAAACACACAGAAAAGATTTTAGCCAACTGGAAATAATTCCATGTTTCTTAGCTTGTGGGTACAAGGTTTCTTTGTGTATTTCAATGAAACTCTGACAAAATGATTCTCTCTTGTGCCCCTCATGGCTCCCCAAATTTAGTCGATCCACCATCACGGGTTTTTTGTTTAGAGCTTATTGGATATTTACCCTGATTAGGCGAATTTCCTGAAAACGCCTGTAGTTCAATTCCTCAATGGTTAATGCTAGAACTTTGAAAATGCAGAAAACCACTTCAGATCACAAAGAGCACACTGTGCTTCTGTCCTGGTTCAAGTATCTCAAAGCTGAATCACTAGGTAGCAAAAGAGTTTCAAACTCACAGAGAAAGCGTTTTAGCCAACTGGAAATAATTCCATGTTTCTTAGCTTGTGGGTACTAGGTTTCTTTGTGTATTTCAATGAAACTCTGAAAAAATGATTCTCTCATGTGCCTCTCATGGCTCCCCAAATTTGGTCAATCCCACCATCAACTGTGGGTTTTTTGTTTACAGCCTATTGGATGTTTACCTTGATTTAGGCGAAATGCCTGAAAACGCCTGTGAGTTTAATTCTTAAATGGTTAATGCTAGAAATTTGAAAACGCAGAAATCCACATTTAGTTTTTTCACAAAGCACACTGTGCTTCTCTCCTGGTTCAAGTATCTCTAAGCTGAATCTCTAGGTAGCAAAAGAGTTTCAAACTCACAGAAAAGCATTTTAGCCATCTGGAAATAATTCCATGTTTCTTAGATTGTGGGTACTAGGTTTTCTTTGTGTATTTCAATGAAACTCGGACAAAATGATTCTCTCTTGTGCCCTCATGGCTCCCCAAATTTGGTCGATCCCACCATCACGGGTTTTTTTTTAGAGCCTATTGGATGTTTACACTGATTAGGCGAAATTTCACTGAAAACGCCTGTTAGTTTTAATTCCTCAATGGTTAATGCTAGAACTTTGAAAATGCAGCAAAGCACTTACCGATCACACAGAGAGCACACTGTGCTTCTGTCCTGGTTCAAGTATCTCAAAGCTGAATCACTAGGTAGCAAAAGAGTTTCAAAACACACAGAAAAGCGTTTTAGCGAACTGGAAATATTCCATGTTTCTTAGCTTGTGGGCACTAGGTTTCTTTGTGTATTTCAATGAAACTCTGAAAAAATGATTCTCTCTTGTGCCCTCAAGGCTCCCCAAGTTTGGTCATCCCACCATCAAGGGTTTTTTGTTTACAGCTTATTGGATGTTTACCCTGATTAGGCGAAAATGCCTGAAAACGCCTGTGATTTTAATTCTTAAAAAATGGTTTAATGCTAGAACTTTGAAAAAAATGCAGAAAACCACTTCAGTTCACAAGAGCACACTGTGCTTCTCTCCTGGTTCAAGTATCTCTAAGCTGAATCACTAGGTAGCAAAAGAGTTTCAAACTCACAGAAAAGCGTTTTAGCCAACTGGAAATAATTCCATGTTTCTTAGCTTGTGGGTACTAGGTTCTCTTCGTGTATTTCAATGAAACTCTGACAAAATGATTCTCTCTTGTGCCCCTCATGGCTCCCCAAATTTGGTCATCCACCATCACGGGTTTTTTTGTTTAGAGCTATTGGATGTTTACCCTGATTAGGCGAATTTCACTGAAAAACGCCTGTTAGTTTAATTCCTCAATGGTTAATGCTAGAACTTTGAAAATGCAGAAAAGCACTTCAGATCACAAGAGCACACTGTGCTTCTGTCCTGGTTCAAGTATCTCAAAGCTGAATCACTAGGTAACAAAACAGTTTCAAACTCACAGAAAAGCATTTTAGCCAACTGGAAATAATTCCATGTTTCTTAGCTTGTGGGTACTAGGTTTCTTTGTGTATTTCAATGAAACTCTGACAAAATGATTCCCTCTTGTGCCTCTCATGGCTCCCCAAATTTGGTCATCCACCATCATAAGGGTTTTTCGTTTAGAGCTTATTGGATGTATTTACCCTGATTAGGCGAAATTTCCTGAAAACGCCTGTAGTTTAATTCCTCAATGGTTAATGCTAGAACTTTAAAAACGCAGAACAACACTTTAGTTCACAAGAGCACACTGTGCTTCTCTCCTGGTTCAATTATCTCAAAGCTGAATCTCTAGGTAGCAAAAGAGTTTCAAACTCACAGAAAAGTGTTTTAGCCAACTGGAAATAATTCCAATGTTTCTTAGCTTGTGGGTACTAGGTTTCTTTGTGTATTTCAATGAAACTCTGACAAAATGATTCTCTCTTGTGCCCCTCATGGCTCCCCAAATTTGGTCAATCCACCATCACGTGTTTTTTGTTTAGAGCCTATTGGATGTTTACCCTGATTTGGCGAATTTCACTGAAAACGCCTGTAGTTTATTCCTCAATGGTTAATGCTAGAAATTTGAAAATGCAGAAAAGCATTTCAGTTCACAAGAGCACACTGTGCTTCTGTCCTGGTTCAAGTATCTCAAAGCTGAATCACTAGGTAGCAAAAGATTTTCAAACTCACAGAAAAGCGTTTTAGCCAACTGGAAATAATTCCATGTTTCTTAGCTTCTGGGTACTAGGGTTTCTTTGTGTATTTCAATGAAACTCTGACGAAATGATTCTCTCTTGTGCCCCTCATGGATCCCCAAATTTGGTCATCCACCATCACGGGTTTTTTGTTTTAGAGTTATTGGATGTTTACACTGATTAGGCAAATTTCACTGAAAACGCCTGTTTGTTTAATTCCTCAATGGTTAATGCTAGAACTTTGAAAAATGCAGAAAAGCACTTTAGTTCACAAGAGCACACTGTGCTTCTGTCCTGGTTCACATATCTCAAAGCTGAATCACTTGGTAGCAAAACAGTTTCAAACTCACAGAAAAGATTTTAGCCAACTGGAAATAATTCCATGTTTCTTAGCTTGTGGGTACAAGGTTTCTTTGTGTATTTCAATGAAACTCTGACAAAATGATTCTCTCTTGTGCCCCCTCATGGCTCCCCAAATTTAGTCGATCCACCATCACGGGTTTTTTGTTTAGAGCTTATTGGATATTTACCCTGATTAGGCGAATTTCCTGAAAACGCCTGTAGTTCAATTCCTCAATGGTTAATGCTAGAACTTTGAAAATGCAGAAAACCATTTCAGATCACAAGAGCACACTGTGCTTCTGTCCTGGTTCAAGTATCTCAAAGCTGAATCACTAGGTAGCAAAAGATTTTCAAACTCACAGAAAAGCGTTTTAGCCAACTGGAAATAATTCCATGTTTCTTAGCTTGTGGGTACTAGGTTTCTTTGTGTATTTCAATGAAACTCTGACGAAATGATTCTCTCTTGTGCCCCTCTCCCCAAATTTGGCTCCACCCACGGGTTTTTTGTTTAGAGTTATTGGATATGTACACTGATAGGCAAATTTCACACGCCTGTTTGTTTAATCAATGGTTAAAGGTTGAAAAAAGGCAGAAAAGCACTTTTTCACAAGAGCACACTGTGTCTTACAGTTCACTATTCAAAGCTGAATCACTTGGTAGCAAAAACAGTTTCAAAACACACAGAAAAGATTTTAGCCAATGGAAATATGTTTCTTAGCTTGTGGGTACAAAAATGCCTGACAAAATGATTCTCTCTGTGAGCTCCCCAAATTTAATTCGGGTTTTTTGTTTAGAGCTTATGGATATTTACCCCTGATAAGCGAATTTCCTGAAAACGCCTGTAGTTCAACTTCCTCAAAATGCTAGAACTTTGAAAATGCAGAAAACACTTTAGATCACAAAGCACACTGTGCTTCTCTCCTGGTTCAAGTATCTCTAAGCTGAATCTCTAGGTAGCAAAAGAGTTTCAAACTCACAGAAAAGCATTTTAGCCATCTGGAAATAATTCCATGTTTCTTAGATTGTGGGTACTAGGTTTCTTCGTGTATTTCAATGAAACTCTGACAAAATGATTCTCTCTTGTGCCCCTCATGGCTCCCCAAATTTAGTCGATCCACCATCACGGGTTTTGTTTTTAGTGCCTATTGGATGTTTACACTGATTAGGCGAACTTCACTGAAAACGCCTGTAGTTTAATTCCTCAATGGTTAATGCTAGAACTTTGGAAATGCAGCAAAGCACTTCCGATCACAAGAGAACACTGTGCTTCTGTCCTGGTTCAAGTATCTCAAAGCTGAATCACTAGGTAGCAAAAGAGTTTCAAACTCACAGAAAAGCGTTTTAGCGAACTGGAAATTATTCCATGTTTCTTAGCTTCTGGGCACTAGGTTTCTTTGTGTATTTCAATGAAACTCTGAAAAAATGATTCTCTCATGTGCCCCTCAAGGCTCCCCAAGTTTGGTCATCCCACCATCAAGGGTGTTTTTTTTACAGTCTATTGGATGTTTACCCTGATTAGGCGAAAATGCCTGAAAACGCCTGTGATTTTAATTCTTAAATGGTTAATGCTAGAACTTTAAAAACGCAGAACAACACTTTAGTTCACAAGAGCACACTGTGCTTCTCTCCTGGTTCAAGTATCTCAAAGCTGAATCACTAGGTAGCAAAAGATTTTCAAACTCACAGAAAAGCGTTTTAGCCAACTGGAAATAATTCCATGTTTCTTAGCTTCTGGGTACTAGGGTTCTTTGTGTATTTCAATGAAACTCTGACGAAATGATTCTCTCTTGTGCCCTCATGGATCCCCAAATTTGGTCATCCCACCATCACGGGTTTTTTGTTTAGAGTTATTGGATGTTTACCCTGATTAGGCGAATTTCACTGAAAACGCCTGTTTGTTTAATTCCTCAATGGTTAATGCTAGAACTTTGAAAATGCAGAAAAGCACTTCAGATCACAAGAGCACATTCTGCCTCTTTCTTGGTTCAAGTATCTCAAAGCTGAATCACTAGGTAGCAAAAGAGATTCAAACTCACAGAAAAGCGTTTTAGCGAACTGGAAATAATTCCATGTTTCTTAGCTTCTGGGCACAAGGTTTCTTTGTGTATTTCAATGAAACTCTGAAAAAATGATTCTCTCATGTGCCTCTCAAGGCTCCCCAAGTTTGGTCATCCCACCATCAAGGTTATTTTGTTTACAGCCTATTGGATGTTTACCCTGATTAGGCGAAAATGCCTAAAAATGCCTGTGAGTTTAATTCTTAAATGGTTAATGCTAGAACTTTAAAAACGCAGATCAACACTTTAGTTCACAAGAGCACACTGTGCTTCTCTCCTGGTTCAAGTATCTCAAAGCTGAATCACTAGGTAGCAAAAGAGTTTCAAACTCACAGAAAAGTGTTTTAGCCAACTGGAAATAATTCAATATTTCTTAGCTTGTGGGTACTAGGTTTCTTCGTGTATTTCAATGAAACTCTGACAAAATGATTCTCTCTTGTGCCCCTCATGGCTCCCCAAATTTGGTCAATCGACCATCACGGCTTTTTTGTTTGGAGCCTATTGGATGTTTACCCTGATAGGGCGAATTTCACTGAAAACGCCTGTAGATTAATTCCTCAATGGTTAATGCTATAACTTTGAAAATGCAGAAAAAGCACTTTAGTTCACAAGAGCACACTGTGCTTCTGTCCTGGTTCACATATCTCAAAGCTGAATCACTTGGTAACTGAAAAAACAGTTTCAAACTCACAGAAAAGCATTTTAGCCAACTGGAAATAATTCCATGTTTCTTAGCTTGTGGGTACTAGGTTTCTTTGTGTATTTCAAAGAAACTCTGACAAAATGATTCCCTCTTGTGCCCCTCATGGCTCCCCAAATTTAGTCGATCCACCATCATGGGTTTTTCGATTAGAGCTTATTGGATATTTACCCTGATTAGGCGAATTTCCTGAAAACGCCTGTAGTTCAATTCCTCAATGGTTAATGCTAGAACTTTAAAAACGCAGAACAACACTTTAGTTCACAAAAGCACACTGTGCTTCTCTCCTGGTTCAATTATCTCAAAGCTGAATCTCTAGGTAGCAAAAGAGTTTCAAACTCACAGAAAAGCATTTTAGCCAACTGGAAATAATTCCATGTTTCTTAGCTTGTCGGTACTAGGTTTCTTTGTGTATTTCAATGAAACTCTGACAAAATGATTCTCTCTTTGTGCCCCTCATGGCTCCCCAAATTTGGTCAATCCACCATCACGTGTTTTTTTGTTTAGAGCCTATTGGATGTTTACCCTGATTTGGCGAATTTCACTGAAAACGCCTGTAGTTTTATTCCTCAATGGTTAATGCTAGAAATTTGAAAATGCAGGAAAGCATTTCAGATCACAAGAGCACACTGTGCTTCTGTCCTGGTTCAAGTATCTCAAAGCTGAATCACTAGGTAGCAAAAGATTTTCAAACTCACAGAAAAGCGTTTTAGCCAACTGGAAATAATTCCATGTTTCTTAGCTTCTGGGTACTAGGGTTCTTTGTGTATTTCAATGAAACTCTGACGAAATGATTCTCTCTTGTGCCCCTCATGGATCCCCAAATTTGGTCATCCCACCATCACGGGTTTTTTGTTTAGAGTTATTGGATGTTTACACTGATTAGGCAAATTTCACTGAAAACGCCTGTTTGTTTAATTCCTCAATGGTTAATGCTAGAACTTTGAAAATGCAGAAAAGCACTTTAGTTCACAAGAGCACACTGTGCTTCTGTCCTGGTTCACATATCTCAAAGCTGAATCACTTGGTAGCAAAACAGTTTCAAACACACAGAAAAGATTTTAGCCAACTGGAAATAATTCCATGTTTCTTAGCTTGTGGGTACAAGGTTTCTTTGTGTATTTCAATGAAACTCTGACAAAATGATTCTCTCTTGTGCCCCTCATGGCTCCCCAAATTTAGTCGATCCACCATCACGGGTTTTTTGTTTAGAGCTTATTGGATATTTACCCTGATTAGGCGAATTTCCTGAAAACGCCTGTAGTTCAATTCCTCAATGGTTAATGCTAGAACTTTGAAAATGCAGAAAACCACTTCAGATCACAAGAGCACACTGTGCTTCTGTCCTGGTTCAAGTATCTCTAAGCTGAATCTCTAGGTAGCAAAAGAGTTTCAAACTCACAGAAAAGCATTTTAGCCATCTGGAAATAATTCCATGTTTCTTAGATTGTGGGTACTAGGTTTCTTCGTGTATTTCAATGAAACTCTGACAAAATGATTCTCTCTTGTGCCCCTCATTGCTCCCCAAATTTAGTCGATCCACCATCACGGGGTTTTGTTTTTAGTGCCTATTGGATGTTTACACTGATTAGGCGAACTTCACTGAAAACGCCTGTAGTTTAATTCCTCAATGGTTAATGCTAGAACTTTGGAAATGCAGCAAAGCACTTCCGTTCATCACAAGAGAACACTGTGCTTCTGTCCTGGTTCACATATCTCAAAGCTGAATCACTTGGTAACAAAACAGTTTCAAACTCACAGAAAAGCATTTTAGCCAACTGGAAATAATTCCATGTTTCTTAGCTTGTGGGTACTAGGTTTCTTTGTGTATTTCAAAGAAACTCTGACAAAATGATTCCCTCTTGTGCCCCTCATGGCTCCCCAAATTTTAGTCGATCCACCATCATGGGTTTTTCGTTTAGAGCTTATTGGATATTTACCCTGATTAGGCGAATTTCCTGAAAACGCCTGTAGTTCAATTCCTCAATGGTTAATGCTAGAACTTTAAAAACGCAGAACAACACTTTAGTTCACAAAAGCACACTGTGCTTCTCTCCTGGTTCAATTATCTCAAAGCTGAATCTCTAGGTAGCAAAAGAGTTTCAAACTCACAGAAAAGCATTTTAGCCAACTGGAAATAATTCCATGTTTCTTAGCTTGTGGGTACTAGGTTTCTTTGTGTATTTCAATGAAACTCTGACAAAATGATTCTCTCTTGTGCCCCTCATGGCTCCCCAAATTTGGTCAATCCACCATCACGTGTTTTTTGTTTAGAGCCTATTGGATGTTTACCCTGATTTGGCGAATTTCACTGAAAACGCCTGTAGTTTTATTCCTCAATGGTTAATGCTAGAAATTTGAAAATGCAGGAAAGCATTTCAGATCACAAGAGCACACTGTGCTTCTGTCCTGGATCAAGTATCTCAAAGCTGAATCACTAGGTAGCAAAAGATTTTCAAACTCACAGAAAAAAGCGTTTTAGCCAACTGGAAATAATTCCATGTTTCTTAGCTTCTGGGTACTAGGGTTCTTTGTGTATTTCAATGAAACTCTGACGAAATGATTCTCTCTTGTGCCCCTCATGGATCCCCAAATTTGGTCATCCCACCATCACGGGTTTTTTGTTTAGAGTTATTGGATGTTTACACTGATTAGGCAAATTTCACTGAAAACGCCTGTTTGTTTAATTCCTCAATGGTTAATGCTAGAACTTTGAAAATGCAGAAAAGCACTTTAGTTCACAAGAGGACACTGTGCTTCTGTCCTGGTTCACATATCTCAAAGCTGAATCACTTGGTAGCAAAACAGTTTCAAACACACAGAAAAGATTTTAGCCAACTGGAAATAATTCCATGTTTCTTAGCTTGTGGGTACAAGGTTTCTTTGTGTATTTCAATGAAACTCTGACAAAATGATTCTCTCTTGTGCCCCTCATGGCTCCCCAAATTTAGTCGATCCACCATCACGGGTTTTTTGTTTAGAGCTTATTGGATATTTACCCTGATTAGGCGAATTTCCTGAAAACGCCTGTAGTTCAATTCCTCAATGGTTAATGCTAGAACTTTGAAAATGCAGAAAACCACTTCAGATCACAAGAGCACACTGTGCTTCTGTCCTGGTTCAAGTATCTCAAAGCTGAATCACTAGGTAGCAAAAGAGTTTCAAAACTCACAGAAAAGCGTTTTAGCCAACTGGAAATAATTCCATGTTTCTTAGCTTGTGGGTACTAGGTTTCTTTGTGTATTTCAATGAAACTCTGAAAAAATGATTCTCTCATGTGCCTCTCAAGGCTCCCCAAGTTTGGTCATCCCACCATCAAGGGTGTTTTGTTTACAGCCTATTGGATGTTTACCTTGATTAGGCGAAAATGCCTGAAAACGCCTGTGAGTTTAATTCTTAAATGGTTAATGCTAGAACTTTAAAAACGCAGAACAACACTTTAGTTCACAAAAGCACACTGTGCTTCTCTCCTGGTTCAAGTATCTCTAAGCTGAATCTCTAGGTAGCAAAAGAGTTTCAAACTCACAGAAAAGCATTTTAGCCATCTGGAAATAATTCCATGTTTCTTAGATTGTGGGTACTAGGTTTCTTTGTGTATTTCAATGAAACTCGGACAAAATGATTCTCTCTTGTGCCCTCATGGCTCCCCAAATTTAGTCGATCCACCATCACGGGTTTTGTTTTTAGTGCCTATTGGATGTTTACACTGATTAGGCGAACTTCACTGAAAACGCCTGTAGTTTAATTCCTCAATGGTTAATGCTAGAACTTTGGAAATGCAGCAAAGCACTTCCGATCACAAGAGAACACTGTGCTTCTGTCCTGGTTCAAGTATCTCAAAGTTGAATCACTAGGTAGCAAAAGAGTTTCAAACTCACAGAAAAGCGTTTTAGCGAACTGGAAATTATTCCATGTTTCTTAGCTTCTGGGCACTAGGTTTCTTTGTGTATTTCAATGAAACTCTGAAAAAATGATTCTCTCATGTGCCCTCAAGGCTCCCCAAGTTTGGTCATCCCACCATCAAGGGTGTTTTTTTTACAGTCTATTGGATGTTTACCCTGATTAGGCGAAAATGCCTGAAAAACGCCTGTGATTTTAATTCTTAAATGGTTAATGCTAGAACTTTAAAAACGCAGAACAACACTTTAGTTCACAAGAGCACACTGTGCTTCTCTCCTGGTTCAAGTATCTCAAAGCTGAATCACTAGGTAGCAAAAGATTTTCAAACTCACAGAAAAGCGTTTTAGCCAACTGGAAATAATTCCATGTTTCTTAGCTTCTGGGTACTAGGGTTCTTTGTGTATTTCAATGAAACTCTGACGAAATGATTCTCTCTTGTGCCCCTCATGGATCCCCAAATTTGGTCATCCCACCATCACGGGTTTTTTGTTTAGAGTTATTGGATGTTTACCCTGATTAGGCGAATTTCACTGAAAACGCCTGTTTGTTTAATTCCTCAATGGTTAATGCTAGAACTTTGAAAATGCAGAAAAGCACTTCAGATCACAAGAGCACATTCTGCCTCTTTCTTGGTTCAAGTATCTCAAAGCTGAATCACTAGGTAGCAAAAGAGATTCAAACTCACAGAAAAGCGTTTTAGCGAACTGGAAATAATTCCATGTTTCTTAGCTTCTGGGCACAAGGTTTCTTTGTGTATTTCAATGAAACTCTGAAAAAATGATTTCTCTCATGTGCCTCTCAAGGCTCCCCAAGTTTGGTCCTCCCACCATCAAGGTTATTTTGTTTACAGCCTATTGGATGTTTACCCTGATTAGGCGAAAATGCCTAAAAATGCCTGTGAGTTTAATTCTTAAATGGTTAATGCTAGAACTTTAAAAACGCAGATCAACACTTTAGTTCACAGAGCACACTGTGCTTCTCTCCTGGTTCAAGTATCTCAAAGCTGAATCACTAGGTAGCAAAAGAGTTTCAAACTCACAGAAAAGTGTTTTAGCCAACTGGAAATAATTCAATATTTCTTAGCTTGTGGGTACTAGGTTTCTTCGTGTATTTCAATGAAACTCTGACAAGATGATTCTCTCTTGTGCCCCTCATGGCTCCCCAAATTTGGTCAATCGACCATCACGGCTTTTTTGTTTGGAGCCTATTGGATGTTTACCCTGATAGGGCGAATTTCACTGAAAACGCCTGTAGATTAATTCCTCAATGGTTAATGCTAGAACTTTGAAAATGCAGAAAAGCACTTTAGTTCACAAGAGCACACTGTGCTTCTGTCCTGGTTCACATATCTCAAAGCTGAATCACTTGGTAACAAAAACAGTTTCAAACTCACAGAAAAGCATTTTAGCCAACTGGAAATAATTCCATGTTTCTTAGCTTGTGGGTACTAGGTTTCTTTGTGTATTTCAAAGAAACTCTGACAAAATGATTCCCTCTTGTGCCCCTCATGGCTCCCCAAATTTAGTCGATCCACCATCATGGGTTTTTCGATTAGAGCTTATTGGATATTTACCCTGATTAGGCGAATTTCCTGAAAACGCCTGTAGTTCAATTCCTCAATGGTTAATGCTAGAACTTTAAAAACGCAGAACAACACTTTAGTTCACAAAAGCACACTGTGCTTCTCTCCTGGTTCAATTATCTCAAAGCTGAATCTCTAGGTAGCAAAAGAGTTTCAAACTCACAGAAAAGCATTTTAGCCAACTGGAAATAATTCCATGTTTCTTAGCTTGTCAGTACTAGGTTTCTTTGTGTATTTCAATGAAACTCTGACAAAATGATTCTCTCTTGTGCCCTCATGGCTCCCCAAATTTGGTCAATCCACCATCACGTGTTTTTTGTTTAGAGGCCTATTGGATGTTTACCCTGATTTGGCGAATTTCACTGAAAAACGCCTGTAGTTTTATTCCTCAATGGTTAATGCTAGAAATTTTGAAAATGCAGGAAAGCATTTCAGATCACAAGAGCACACTGTGCTTCTGTCCTGGTTCAAGTATCTCAAAGCTGAATCACTAGGTAGCAAAAGATTTTCAAACTCACAGAAAAGCGTTTTAGCCAACTGGAAATAATTCCATGTTTCTTAGCTTCTGGGTACTAGGGTTCTTTGTGTATTTCAATGAAACTCTGACGAAATGATTCTCTCTTGTGCCCCTCATGGATCCCAAATTTGGTCATCCCACCATCACGGGTTTTTTGTTTAGAGTTATTGGATGTTTACACTGATTAGGCAAATTTCACTGAAAACGCCTGTTTGTTTAATTCCTCAATGGTTAATGCTAGAACTTTGAAAATGCAGAAAAGCACTTTAGTTCACAAGAGCACACTGTGCTTCTGTCCTGGTTCACATATCTCAAAGCTGAATCACTTGGTAGCAAAACAGTTTCAAACACACAGAAAAGATTTTAGCCAACTGGAAATAATTCCATGTTTCTTAGCTTGTGGGTACAAGGTTTCTTTGTGTATTTCAATGAAACTCTGACAAAATGATTCTCTCTTGTGCCCCTCATGGCTCCCCAAATTTAGTCGATCCACCATCACGGGTTTTTTGTTTAGAGCTTATTGGATATTTACCCTGATTAGGCGAATTTCCTGAAAACGCCTGTAGTTCAATTCCTCAATGGTTAATGCTAGAACTTTGAAAATGCAGAAAACCACTTCAGATCACAAGAGCACACTGTGCTTCTGTCCTGGTTCAAGTATCTCTAAGCTGAATCTCTAGGTAGCAAAAGAGTTTCAAACTCACAGAAAAGCATTTTAGCCATCTGGAAATAATTCCATGTTTCTTAGATTGTGGGTACTAGGTTTCTTCGTGTATTTCAATGAAACTCTGACAAAATGATTCTCTCTTGTGCATTGCTCCCCAATGCACAAGAGCAATGAGGGCATTGCTCCCCAAATTTAGTCGATCCACCATCACGGGTTTTGTTTTTAGTGCCTATTGGATGTTTACACTGATTAGGCGAACTTCACTGAAAACGCCTGTAGTTTAATTCCTCAATGGTTAATGCTAGAACTTTGGAAATGCAGCAAAGCACTTCCAATCACAAGAGAACACTGTGCTTCTGTCCTGGTTCACATATCTCAAAGCTGAATCACTTGGTAACAAAACAGTTTCAAACTCACAGAAAAGCATTTTAGCCAACTGGAAATAATTCCATGTTTCTTAGCTTGTGGGTACTAGGTTTCTTTGTGTATTTCAAAGAAACTCTGACAAAATGATTCCCTCTTGTGCCCCCTCATGGCTCCCCACAATTTAGTCGATCCACCATCATGGGTTTTTCGTTTAGAGCTTATTGGATATTTACCCTGATTAGGCGAATTTCCTGAAAACGCCTGTAGTTCAATTCCTCAATGGTTAATGCTAGAACTTTAAAAACGCAGAACAACACTATAGTTCACAAAAGCACACTGTGCTTCTATCCTGGTTCAATTATCTCAAAGCTGAATCTCTAGGTAGCAAA
>JAKELJ010000037.1:32000-50613 GCA_025594165.1 Tamias sibiricus | reverse complement strand
AGAGCCTATTGATGTTTTACCCTGACTTAGGCGAATATCACTGAAAACGCCTGTTAGTTTTATTCCTCAATGGTTAACTGCCTAGCACGTTTGAAAATGCAGAAAAGCACTTCAGAATCACAAGGAACACACTGTGCTCCTTGTCCTGGTTCAAGTATTACTCAAAGCTGAATCACTAGGTAGCACAGAGACTTTCGATCTTACAGAAAAGTGATTTAGCCCACAGGAAATACATTCCATGTTTTCTTATGCTATTTCTGGGTACTAGGTTTCGTTCTGATAATTTCAATGAAACTCTGACAAAATGAATTACTCTCAAGTGCCCTGCAAGGCTTCCCAAATTTGGTGTCCATCCCCTCCATCACGGGTTTTTTTGATTAGAACCTATTGGAATGTTTAACCTGATAAGGCGAATTTTCACTGAAAACGCCATGTTTCAGTTTAATTATCTCAATATGGATTAATAGCTAGCAAAACTTTGAAATGCAGAAAATGCACTACAGAATCACAAGAGCACACTGTTCATCTTTCCTGTTTCAAGTCTCTCAAAGTCTGATAATCAACTAGGTAACCAAAGAGATTCAAACTCAACAAAAATAGCCGTTTTTTGCAAAGCCAGCTTGAAATAAATTCCAAGCTTCATTAGCTTCTGGGTACTATTTTCTTAGTGTATATCAATGATACTCTGACAAAACGATCTCTCTCTTGTGCCCCTCATGGCTCCCCAAATTTGGTCCATCTCACCATCACGGGTGTTCTTTGTTATAGAGCCCTATGGATGTTAACCCTGATTAGGCGAATTTTCACTGAAAACGCCTGTTAGATTTAATTCCCTCAATGGTTTAAATGCTAGAACTTTGAAAAATGTAGAAAAAAAGCAACTTCAGATGCACAATACACACACTGTGCTTCTGTCCCTGGTTTCAAGAATCTCAAAGAGCTAGAAACTCAAGCTAGTTAACACAGAGTTTCAAACTTCCACAGAAAAGCGTTTTTAGCGAACTGGAAATAACTCCATGTTTTCTTAGCTTGGTGGGCATACTAGGATTTCTTTGTGTATATCAATGACAAACTCTGACAAAAATGATTCTCTCTTGTCCCCTCATCAAGCTCCCCTACAATTTGGTCACATACCACCCAAGCACGTGGTTTTTGTTTTAGATGCCTATTGGACATGTATTACCCTGATTTAGGCGAATTTCCACTGAAAACGCCTGAAGTTTAATTCCTCAATGGTTAATGGCTAAGAACTTTGAAAATGCAGAAAAGCCACTTCAGATCACAAGAGCACACTGTGCTTCTGTCCTGTTCAAGTATCTCAAGCTAAACTCACTAGGTAGCAAAGAGAAGTATTCAAATTCACAGAAAAGTTTTTAGCGAACTGGTAATACAACGTTTCTTAGCATCTGGCGCACTAGGTTTCTTTGTGTATTCTTCCAATTAAACATCTGTAAAAATAACATTCTCTCATGGTGAGCCCCTGCCAGGCGACCCCAAGTTTGGTCATCACTCCACCATCAATGGTGCTTATGTTTACAGTCTACTCGGATGTTTTACCCTGATTAGGCGAAAATGCCTGAAAACGCCTGTGAGTTTAATTCCGTAAATGGTTAATGCTAGAACTTTAAAAACGCAGAAAAACACTTCAGTTTCACAAGAGCACACTGTGGCTTTTCTCCTGGTTCAAGTATCTCAAAGCTGAATCACTAGGTAGCAAAAAGAGTTTTCAAACTCACAGAAAAGCGTTTTTAGCCAACTGGAAATAATTCCATGTTTCTTAGCTTGTGGGTACTATTTCTTGAGTGTATTTCAAGTGAAACTCTGAAAAAATGATTCTCTCATGAGGCCCCTCATGGGCTCCCCAAAGTTTTGGTCAATCCCACCATCAAGGGTGTTTTTGTTTACAACCTATTGGATGTATTACCCTGATTAGCGTAAAATGCCTGAAAACGCCTGTGAGTTTAACTTCTTAAATGGTTAATGCTAGAACATTAAAAAATGCAGAACAATGCACTTTAGATCACAAGAGCACACTGTGCTTCTTCCTGGTTTCAAGTATCTCAAAGCTGAATCACTAGGTAGCAAAAGAGTTTCAAACTCACAGAAAAGCGTTTTAGCCAACTGGAAAATAATTCCATATTTCTTAGCTTCTGGGTACTAGGTTTCTTGTTGTATTTCAATGAAACTCTGAACAAAATGATTCTCTCTTGTGCCCCTCATGGCTTCCCCAAATTTGGTCAATCCACCATCACACAGGTTTTTTTGTTTTAGAGCCTATTAGGATGTTTACCCTGATTAGGCGAAAATTTCACTGAAAACGCCTGTGAGTTTTTAATTTTAATTCTCATGGTTAATGCTAGAACTTTGAAAATGCAGAAAAGCACTTCAGATTCACAAGAGCACACTGTGCTTCTTCCTGTTCAAGTATCTCAAAGCTGAATCACTAGGTAACAAAAGAGTTTCAAACTCACAGAAAAGCGTTTTTAGCCAACTGGAAATAATTCCAGGTTTTTTCTTAAGCTTCTGGGCACTAGGTTTTCTTGTGTATTTCAATGAAACTCAGAAAAAATGATTCTCTCATGTGCCCCTCAAGGCTCCCCAAGTTTTGGTCATCCCACCATCAAGGGTGTTTTTGTTTACAGCCTATTGGATGTTTACCCTGATTAGGCGAAAATTCGCCTTGAAAACGCCTGTGAGTTTTAATTCTTAAATGGTTAATGCAAGAACTTTCAAAAACGCAGAACAACACTTTAGATCAACAAGAGCACACTGTGCATCCTACTCCTGGTTCAAGTATCTCAAAGCTGAATCACTAGGTAGCAAAAGAGTTTTTCAAACTCACAGAAAAGCGTTTTAGCCAACTGGAAATAATTCCATGTTTCTTAGCTTGTGGGTAACTAGGATTCTTTGTGTATTTCAATAAACTCTGAAAAATGATCTCTCTTGTGCCCCTTAGGCTTCCCCAAATTTGGTCATCCCACCATCAACGGGTGTTTTGTTTAGAGCCTATTGGATGTTTACCCTGAATAGGCGAAATTTCACTGAAAACGCCTGTAGTTTAATTCCTCAATGGTTAATGCTAGAACTTTGAAAATGCAGAAAAGCACTTCAGATCACAAGAGCACACTGTGCTTCTGTCCTGGTTCAAGTATCTCAAAGCTGAATCACTAGGTAGCAAAAGAGTTTGACAAACTCACAGAAAAGCGATTTAGCCAACTGGAAATAATTCCATGTTTCTTAGCTTCTGGGGAACTAGGTTTTCTTTGTGTTATTTCAATGAAACTCTGACAAAAATGATTCTCTCTAGTGTCCCTTCATGGCTCCCCCAAGTTTGGTCAACCCACCATCAAGGGTGTTTTTGTTTTTATCAGTCTATTGGATGTTTTACGCTGAATAGCGAAATTTGCACTGAAAACGTCTGTGAGTTTAATTTCTTAAATGGTTAATGCATAGAACTTTAAAAACACAGAAAAACACTTTAGTTTTTCACAAGCACACTCTGATTGCTCTGTCCTGGTTTAAGTATCTCAAAGCTAAATCACTAGGTATCAAAAGAGTTTCAAACTCACAGAAAAGCGTTTTAGCCCAACTTGGAAATAATTCCCATTTTTCTTAGCTTGTGGGGTAACTATGTTTCTTTGTGTATTCCAATGAAACTCTGACAAAATGATTCTCTCTTGTTCCCCCTAATGGCTCCCCAAATTTGGTCAATCCCACCATCACGGGTTTTTTTTGTTTAGAGCCTATTGGATGTTTACCCTGATAGGCGAATTTCACTGATAAAAACACCTGTTAGTTTAATTCCTCGATGTTTAATGCTAGAACTTTGAAAATGCACAAAAAAGCACTTCAGATCACAAGAGCACACTGTGCTTCTTTTCCTGGTTCAAGTATCTCAAAGCTGAATCACTAGGTAACAAAAGAGTTTCAAACTCACAGAAAAGCGTTTTAGCCAACTGGAAATAATTCCATGTTTCTTAGCTTGTGGGAACTGTTTCTTTTTGTATTTCAATGAAACTCTGACAAAATGAATCTCTCTTGTGCCCCTCATGGCTCCCCAAATTTGGTCAATCCACCATCACAGGTTTTTTGTTTAGAGCCTATTGGATGTTTACCCTGATTTAGGCGAATTTCACTGAAAAGGCCTGTGAGTTTAATTCCTCAATGGATAATAGGTAGAACTTTAAACTGCAGAAAAGCACTTCAGATCACAAGAGCACACTGTACTCCTGTCCTGGTTTTCAAGTATCTCAAAGCTGAATCACTAGGTAGCAAAAGAGTTTTCAAACTCCACAGAAAAGCGATTTAGCCAACTGGAAATAAATTCCATATTTTCTTAGCTTCTGGTACTAGTGTTCTTTGTTATTTCAATGAAACTCTGATACAAAAAGTTTCCCTCTTGTGTCCCTCATGGTTCCCCAAATTTGGTCAATCCACAATCACGGGTTTTTTGTTTAGAGCCTATTCGGATTTTACCCTGATTAGGCGAAAATGCCTGAAAACACCTGTGAGTTTAATTCTTAAATGGTTAATGGTAAACTTTAAAAACGCAGAACAAGCACTTTTAGTTCACAACAGCACACTGTGCTTCTCTCCTCCTGGTTCAAGTATCTCAAAGCTGAATCACTAGTAGCAAAAGAGTTTCAAACTCACAGAGAAGCGTTTTAGCCAACTGGAAATAATTCATGTTTCTTAGCTTGTGGGTCATAGGTTTCTTTGTGTATTTCAATGAAACTCTGAAAAAATGATTCTCTCTTGTGCCCCTCATGGCTCCCCAAATTTAGTCAATCCACCATCACGTGTTTTTTGTTAGAGCCTATTGGATGTTTAACCCTGATTAGGCGAAAATTGCCTGAAAACGCCTGTAGTTTAATTCTTAAATGGTTAATGCTAGAAACTTTGAAAACGCAGAAAAGCACTTCAGATCACAAAGCAAACTGTGGCTTTTGTCCCTGGTTCAAGTACCTCAAAGCGTGAATCACTAGTTGCAAAAGAGTTTCAAACTCACATAAAAAGCATTTAGCCAACAGGAAATAATTCCATGTTTCTTAGCTTGTGGGTAAACTAGGTATCTTTGTGTATGTTCAATGAAACTCTGAAAAAATGATTCTCTCATGTGCCCCTCAAGGCTCCCCACGTTGGTCATCCCACCATCAAGGGTGTTTTGTATTACAGTCCTATTGGAGGTTTACCCTGATTAGGCAAAAATGCCTGAAAACGCCTGTGAGTTTAATTCTTAAATGGTTAATTCTAGAACTTTAAAAACGCAGAACAACACTTTAGTTCACAAGAGCACACTGTGCTTCTCTCCTGGTTCAAGTATCTCAAAGCTGAATCACTAGATAGCAAAAGAGTTTCAACTTACAGAAAAGCGTTTTAGGCCAACTGGAAATAATTCCATGTTTCTTTAGCTTGTGGGTACTCAGGTTTCTTTGTGTATTTCAATGAAACTCTGACAAAAAATGATTGTCTCTTGTGCCCCTCACATGGCTCCCCAATTTGGTCAATCCACCATCATGTGTTTTTTGTTTAGAGCCTATTGGATGTTTACACTGATTAGGCAAATTGTCACTGAAAACGCCTGTAGTTTAATTCCTCAATGGTTAATGCTAGAACTTTGAAAATGCAGAAAAGCACTTCAGATCACAAGAGCACACTGTGCTTATGTCCTGATTCAAGTATCTCAAAGCTGAATCACTAGGTAGCAAAAGAGTTCAAACTCACAGAAAAGCGATTTTAGCCAAACTGGAAATAATTCCAAGTTTCTTAGCTTCTGGGATACTAGGTTTTCTTTGTGTATTTCAATGAAACTCTGAAAAAATGATCTCTCTCATGTGCCCCTCAAGGCTCGCCCCAAGTTTGGTCATCCACCATCACGGGTTTTTTGTTTAGAGCCTATTGGATTGTTACCCCTGATTAGGCGAAAATTCCTGAAAAACTCTGCCTGTAGTTTAATTCTTAAATGGTTAATTGCTAGAACTTTGAAAATGCAGAAAAGCACTTCAGATCACAAGAGCACACTGTGCTTCTGTCCTGGTTCAAGTATCTCAAAGCTGAATCACTAGGTAGCAAAAGAGTTTCAAACTCACAGAAAAGCGTTTTAGCCAACTGGTAAATAATTCCATGTTTCTTAGCTTCTGGGTACTAGGTTTCTTTGTGTATTTCAATGAAACACTGACAAAATGATTCCCTCTTAGTGCCCCTCATGTCCTCCCCAAATTTGGTCAATCCACAACACGCACGGGTGTTTTTGTTTAGAGCCTATTGGATGTTTTACCCTGATTAGGCGAATTTCACTGAAAACGGCCTGTATTTAATTCCTCTAAGGTTAATTCAGAACATTGAAAATGCAGAAAAGCACTTCAGATCACAAGAGCACACTGTGCTCCTGTCCTGGATTCAAGTATCTCAAAGCTGAATCACTATGTAAGCAAAAGAGATTCAAACTCACAGAAAAGCGATTTAGCCAACTGGAAATACTTCCATTGATTTCTTAGCTTCTGGGCACTAGGTTCTTTGTGTATTTCAATGAAACTCTGAAAAATGATTCTCTCATGTGCCTCTCACGGATCCCCAAATAATTGGTCATCCCACCATCACGGGATTTTTGTTTACAGTCTATTGGATGTTTACCCTGATTAGGCGAAATGCACTGAAAAACGCCTGAGTTGAGTTTAATTCCTTAAATGGTTAATGCTAATAGAACTTTAAAAACGCAAAACAACACATTCAAGTCACACAAGAGCACACTGTGCTTCTGTCCTGGTTCAAAGGATCTCAAAGCTGAATCACTAGGTATAGCAAAAGAGTTTTCAAAACTCACAGAAAAAGCGTTTTAGCCAACTGGAAATAATTCCATGTTTCTTAGCATTGTGTCGATGGTCCCTAGTTTTTTCATTTGTGTATTTCAATGCAAAACTCTGAAAAAATTAATTCTCTCTTCAAGTGCCCCTACTGTCCATGGCTCCCCAAGAGTTTTCAGAAAAAAGCGGTCCAATCCCACCATCACATGTGGTTTTGTTTAGCTCCCCAAAGCCTATTGGATTTTTACCCATGATTAGGCGAAATTTCACTGAAAACGCCTGTAGTTTTAATTCCTCAATGGTTAATGCTAGAACTTTGAAAATGCAGAAAAGCACTTCAGATCACAAGAGCACACTGTGCTCCCTGTCCTGGTTCAAGTATCTCAAAGCTGAATCACTAGGTAGCAAAAAGAGTTCAAACTCACAGAAAAGGCGATTTAAGCCAACAGGAAATAATTCCATGTTTCTTAGCTTCTGGTACACTAGTTTTTCTTTGTGTATTTCAATGAAACTCTGACAAAATGATTCTCCTCATGTGCCCCTCATGGCTCCCCAAATTTGGTCAATCCCACCATCACGGGTGTTTTTAATTACAAGCAGTCTATTGGATATTTACCCTGATTAGGCGAATTTTCACTGAAAACGCGCCTGTATTTCAATTCCTTAAATGGTTAATGGATAAGAACTTTGAAAATGCAGAACAAGCACTTTAGTTCACAAGAGCACACTGTAGCTTCTGTTCCTGGTTCAAGAATCTACAAAGCTGAAATCACTAGCTGTAAGCAAAAGAGTTTCAAAACTCACAGAAAAGCGTATTAGCCAACTGGAAATGCATTCCATGTTTCTTATCTTCTGGGAAATAGGTTTTCTTTGTGTATTTCAATGAAACTCTGACAAAATGATTCTCTCATGTAGCCCCCTCATGGCATCCCCAAATTTGGTCAATCCACCATCAAGGGTTTTTTGTTTATAGAGCCTATGGGATGTTTAACCCTTATTAGGCGAATTTCAACTGAAACGCCTGTTGAGTTTAATTCTTTCTTCAATGGTTTAATGCTAGAACCTTGAAAAATGCAGAAAACCACTTCAGATCACAAGAGCACACTGTGCTTCTTTTCCACGTGGTTCAAGTATCTCAAAGCTGAATCACTAGATAACAAAAGGAGTTTTTCAAACTCACAGAAAAGCGTTTTAGCGAACTGGAAATAATTCCATGTTTCTTAGCTTCTGGGCACTAGGTTATTTCTGTGTGTATTTCAATGAAGACTCTGAAGAAAATGATTCTCTCATGTGCCCCTCAAGGGCTCCCCAAGATTGTTCATCCCCCACCACTCAAGGGTGTTTTGTTACAGTCTATTGGATGTTACCCTGATTAGGCGAAAATGCCTGAAAAGAGCCTGTGAGTTTAATTCTTAAATTGTTAATGCTAGAACTTTAAAAACGCAGAACAACACTTTAGTTCACAAGAGCACACTTAGTGCTTCCTCTCCTGGTTCAAGTATCTCAAAGCTAGAATCACTAGGTAGCAAAAGAGATTTCAAACTCACAGAAAGCGATTTTTTAGCCAACTGAAAAAAATTCCATCGTTTCTTATCTTTGTAGGGAACTATGTTTTCTTTGAGTATAGATTAATTCAATGAAACTCTGAAAAAATGATTCTCACTTGTACCCCTCATGGCTCCCCAAGATTTGGGTCAATCCACCATCCACGTGTTGTATTTGTTTAGAGTCAATCGGATGTTTAAACCCTGATAAGGCGCGAAAATATTCACTGAAAACGCCTTTGTAGTTTAATTCCTCAATGGTTTAATGCTAGGAACTTTGAAAATGCAGAAACAGCCACATCAGATCTCACAAGAGCTACACTGTGCCCCTTCTGTCCTGGTTCTTCAAGTACACTCAAAGCTAATCACTAGGTATCCAAAAGAGTTTTTCAAACTCACAGAAAAGCGTTTTAGCGAACTGGAAATAATTCCATGTTTCGATAGCTTGTGGTCAACTAGGTTTTGGCTTGTGTATTTCAATGAAAATCTCTGAAAAATGATTTCTCTCATGTGCCCCTCAAGGCTCCCCAAGTTTGGTCATCCCACCATCAAGTGGTGTTTTGTTTAGAGTCTATTGGTACTGTTTTTTACCCTGGATTAGGCGAAAATGTCACCTGAAAACGCCTGTAGTTTAATTCTTAAATGGTTAATGCTATAACTTTGAAAACGGCAGAAAAGCACTTTAGAATCACAAAAGCACACTGTGCTTCTGTCCTGGGTTCAAGTATCTCAAAGCTGAAAATCACTAGGTAGTCAAAAGAGAGTATTCAAACTCACAGAAAAGAGTTTTTAGCCAACTGGAAATAATTGCCAGTTTTCTTAGCTTGTGGTGTACTAGGTTTCTTAGTGTTTATTTCAATTAAACTCAGACAATGATGAATCTCTCTTTGTGCCCCTCATGGGCTCCCCAAATTGGTCAAACCACCATCACGGGTTTTTTGAGTTAGAAGCCTATTGGATATTTTAAACCTGATTAGGCGAAATTTTCACTGAAAAACAGCCTGTAGTTTAATTCCTCAATTGTTAATGCTAGAACTTAAAAAATGTCAGAACAACACATTTAGTTTTCACAAGAGCACACTGTGCTTCTGTCCTGGTTCAATGTATCTCAAAGCTGAATCACGAGGTCGGCAAAGAGTTTCAAACTCACAGAAAAGCTTTTTAGCCAACTGGAAATAACTCCATGTATTTCATTAGCTTGTGGTACTAGTTTTTTTGTGTATTTCAATGAAACTCTGCAAAAATGATTCTCTCTTGTGCCCCTCATGGCTCCCATCAATTTTGGTCAATCCCACCATCACGTGTTTTTGTTTAGAGCCCTATTGCGAATGTTATACCTGATTAGGCGAAGTTAGTCACTGAAAACGCCTGTAGGTAGATTAATTCCTCAATGTTAATGCTAGAACTTTGAAAATGCAGAAAAGCACTTCAGATCACAAGAGCACACAGTGCTTCTGTCCTGGTTCAAGTATCTCAACCGCTGAATCACTAGGTAGCCCCCAAAGAAAAAGAGTTTTTCAAACTCACAGAAAAGCGATTTAGCCAACTGGAAATAATTCCAATGTTTCCTTAGCTTGTGGTACTAGTGACTCTTTGTGTATTTCAATGAAACTCTGACAAAATGATTCTCTCATGTGCCCCTCAATGGCTCCCCAAGTTTGGTCAACCCACCATCACTGGTTTTTTAGTATTAAAGAGCCTATTTGGATGTTACCACCTGATTTAGTGCGAAAATGCCTGAAAACGCCTGTGAGTTACTCATATTCTATAAATGGTTAATAGCTAGAACTTTGAAAATGCAGAAAAGGCAATTCTAGATCACAAGAGCACACTGTGGCTTCTTGTCCTGGTTCAAGTATCTCAAAGCTGAATCACTAGGTAGCAAAAGATTTTTCAAACTCACAGAAAAGAGTATTAAGCCAACTGGAAATAATTCCATGTCTCATAAGCTTCTGGGTACTAGGTTTCTTTGTATTGGAATTTCAATGAAACTCTGAAACAAATGAGTCTCTCATGTGCCCCCTCAAGGCTCCATCAATATTTGGTCATCCGACACCATTCAAGGGTGTTTTGTCTTAGAGGCCTCCTATTGGAAGTTTACCCTGATTAGGCGAATTGCCTGAAAACGCACCTGTAGTTTAATTCCTTCAATGGTTAATGCTAAGAACTTGAAAAATGCAGAACAAGCACTATTCAGCTTTCACAAGAGCACACTGTGCTACACTGTCCATGGTTCAAGTATCTCAAAGCTGAATCACTAAGGTAGCAAAAAGAGTTTCAAACTTCACAGAAAAGCTATTTTAGCCAACTGGAAATAATTCCATGTTTCTTAGCTTGTGGGAACTAGGTTTCTTGTGTATTATCAATGAAACTCTGACAAAATGATTCTCTCTTGTTGCCCCTCATGGGCTCTCCAAATTTTGGTCAATCCACCATCACGTGTTTTTGTTTAGAGCCTATATGGATGTTTACCCTGATTAGGCGAAATATTCACTGAAAACGGGCCTGTAGTTTAATCATCCTCAATGGTTAATGCTAGAACTATCTAAATGAAAATGCAGAAAAGCACATTCAGATCACACAGAGCACACTGTGCTTCTGTCCTGGTTCAAGTATCTCAAAGCTGAATCACTAGGTAGCAAAAGAGTTTTTCAAAACTCACAGAAAAGCGTTTTAGCAGAACTGGAAATAATTCCATGTTTCTAGCTTCTGGGCACTAGTTTTCTTTGTGTATTTCAATAAAAAAACTCTGAAAAAATGATTTCTCTTCATGATGCCCCTCAAGGCTCCCCAAGTTTTGGTCATCCCACCGATCAAGGGTGGTTTTTGTTTACAGGCTATTGGATAGTTTACCCTGATTAGGCGAAAATGCCTGAAAACGCCTGTGAGTTTAATTCTTTAAATGTTAATGCTAGAACTTTAAAAACGCAGAACAACACATATAGTTCACAAGAGCACACTGTGCTTCTGTCCTGGTTCAAGTATCTCAAAGCACGTAAATCACTAGGTAGCAAAAGAGTTTTCAAACTCACAGAAAAGCGATTTAGCCAACTGGAAAATAAATTCCATGTTTCTTTGCTTAATCTTGAGGGGTACTAGATTCTTTGTGTATTTTCAATGAAACTCTGACAAAATGATTCTCTCTTGTGCCCCTCATGGCTCCCCAAATTTGGTCATCCCACCATCACGGGTTTTTTGTTTAATAGCCTATTGGATGTTTTTACCCTGATTAGGCGAAATTTCACTGAAAACGCCTGTTAGTTTAATTCCTCAATGGTTAATGCTAGAACTTTGAAAATGCAGAAAAGCACTTCAGATCACAAGAGCACACTGTGCTTCTTGTCCTGGTTCAAGTATCTCAAAGCTGAATCACTAGGTAGCAAAAGAGTTTCAAACTCACAGAAAAGCGTTTTAGCCAACTGAAAAATAATTCCAGTCTTCTTAGCTCTTGGGCACTAGGTATGTTTCTTTGTGTAATTTCAATGAAACTCTGACAAAAATGATTCTCTCATGTGCCGCCTCATGGCTCCCCAAATTTGGTCATCCCCACCATCAGGGTTTTTTGTTTACAGCCTATTGGATGTTTACCCTGATTAGGCGAAATTGCACTGAAAACGCCTGTAGTTTAAATTCCTTAAATGGTTAATGCTAGAACTTTTGAAAATGCAGAACAAAGCACTTAGCATCACAAGAGCACACTGTGCTTCTGTCCTGGTTCAAGTATCTCAAAGCTGAAATCACTAGTAGCAAAAGAGTTTTTCAAACTCACAGAAAAGCGCGTTTTAGCCAATGGGAAATAAGTTCCATGTTTCTTAGCTTGTGGGTCACTAGGTTTCTTTGTGTATTTCATGAAAACTCTGACAAAATGATTGCTCTCATGTGCCCCTCAGCTCCCAAATTTGGTCAATCCACCATCAACGGTTTTTTGTTTATGAGCCTATTGGATGTTTACCCTGATTAGGCGAAATTTGCACTGAAAACGCCTGTGAGTTTAATTCTTCAAATGGTTAATGCTAGAAACTTTGAAAAATGCAGAACCAAGCACTTCCAGTTCACAAGAGCACACTGTGCTTCGGTCCTGGTTCAAGTATCTCAAAGCTGAATCACTAGGTAGCAAAAGAGTTTTTCAAACTCACAGAAAAGCGATTTAGCAAACTGAAAATAATTCCAGATGTTTCTTAGCTTCTGGGCACTAGGTTTTCTTGTGTGTATTTTCAATGAAACTCTGAAAAAATGATTCTCTCATGTGCCCCTCAAGGCTCCCCAAGTTTGGTCATCCCACCATCACGATGGTGTTTTTTTTTACAGTCTATTGGATGTTTACCCTGATTAGGCGAAAATGCCTGAAAACGCCGTTGTGAGTTTAATTTCTTAAATGGTTAATGCTAGGAACGTTTTAAAAACGCAGCAAAAACACTTTAGTTTCACAAGAGCACCACTGTGCTTCTGTCCTGGTTCAAGTATCTCAAAGCTGAATCACTAGGTATCAAAAGAGTTTCAAACTCACAGAAAAGCGTTTTAGCCGAACTGGAAATAATTCCATGTTTCTTAGCTTCTGGGCACTAGGTTTCTTTGTGTATTTCAATGAAACTCTGAAAAAATGATTCTCTCATGTGCCCCTCAAATGGCTCCCCAATTTGGTCATCCCCACCATCAAGTGTTTTTTGTTTTACAGTCTATTGGATGTTTACCCTGATTAGGCGAAAATGCCTGAAAAAAACGCCTGTAGTTTAATTACTAAATGGTTAATGCTAGAACTTTGAAAACGCAGAACAACACTTTCAATCACAAGAGCACACTGTGCTTCTGTCCTGGTTCAAGTATCTCAAAGCTGAATCACTAGGTAGCAAAAGAGTTTCAAACTCACAAAAAGCGTTTTTAGCCAACACTGGAAATAATTCCATGTTCTTAGCTTCTGGGTACTAGGTTTCTTTGTGTATTTCAATGAAATCTCTGACAAAATGATTCTGCTCTTGTGCCCTCAAGGCTCCCCAATTGGTCATTACCCCACCATCACGAATGGCTGTTTTTGTTTAGAGCCTATTGGATGTGTTTACCCTGAATTAGGCGAAAATTCACTGAAAACGCCTGTAGTTTAATTCTTAAATGGATTTTTGTAATCTAGAACTTTGAAAATGCAGAAAAAGCACATTCAGATCACAAGAGCACACTGTGCTTCTATCCTGGTTCAGTATCTCAAAGCTGAATCGACTAGGTAGCAAAGAAGTTTCAAACTCACAGAAAAGCGTTTTAGCGAACTGAAATAATTCCAATGTTTCTTAGCTTCTGCGGCACTAGGTATTACTTTGTGTATTTCAATGAAACTCTGAAAAAATGATTTCCTCATGTGCCCCATCAAGGCTCCCAAAGTTTTTGGGTCAATCCCCACCATCAGGGTGTTTTGTTTTACAGTCATATTGGATGAATAACCCTGATTAGGCAAAAAAAAATGCCTGAAAACCCTGTGGAGTTCTTTAATTATCTTAAATGGTTAATGCTAGAACATTAAAAATGCAGAACAACACTTTAGTGTCACAAGAGCACACAGTGCTTCTGTCCTGGTTCAAGTATCTCAAAGCTCGAATCACTAGGTAGCAAAAAGTTTTCAAACTCACAGAAAAGCGTTTTTTAGCCAACTGGAAATAAATTCACCATGCTTCCCTTAGCTTCTGGGCACTAGGTTTCTTTGTGTATTTTCAATGAAACTCGGTAAAAAATGATTCTCTCATGTGCCCCTCAAGGCTGTTCCCCAATTTTGGTCATACCGCACCATCAAGGGTGTAATTAGAGTTACAAGTCTAATTGGATGGTTTACCCTGATTAGGCGAAAATGCCTGAATAACGCCTGTGAGTTATAATTCTTAAATGTATTATTGCTATTAAACTTTAAAAACGCAGAACAACACTTTAGTTCACAAGAGCACACTGTGCTTCTCTCCGACACGTTCAAGTATATCAAAGCTGAATCACTAGGTAGCAAAAGAGTTTACAAACTCACAGAAAGAGCGTTTTAGACCAACTGGAAATAATTCCATGTTTCTTAGCTTTGTGGGCACTAGGTTTCTTTCGTGTGATTTCAATGAACTCTGAAAAAATGATTCACCTTCTTGTGCCCCTCATGGCTCCCCAAATTTGTATGCCAATCGACACCATTACAAGGGTGTTTGTTGTTAATCATTCTAATTAGATGTTTTACCCTGATATAGGGAGACAATGCACTGAATAAAGACCTGTAGAGTCTTAATTCTTCAATGTTTAAATTCTAGAACTTTCAAAATGCAGAACAACCAATATTAGATCACCAAGAGCACACAGTGCCTTTCTCTCCGTGGTTCAAGTAACCCCCCGTAGAAAGCTGAATCACTAGGTACAGGAAAAACGAGTTTTCAAATTCACCGAAAAGCCCGTTTTAGAGCCATACTGGAAATAAATTCCCAATGTTTCTACAGCTTCTGGTGCACTAGGTTTCCCTTAGTGTATTTATCAAAGAAATCACTGAAAAAATAGTATACCGCTCAAGTGCCCCTCAAGACACCCCAAGTTTGGTCATCCCACCATCACGTGTTTTTTGGTTTAGAGCCTATATTGGATGATTTTACCCTGAAATAGGCTAAATTTCACTGAAAACGCCTGTAGATTAATTCCTCAATGGTTAATGCTAGAACGTTGAAAATGCAGAAAACACTTTTTCAGATCACAAGAGCACACTGGTGCTTCTGTCCTGGTTCAAGTATCTCAAAGCTGAATCACTAGGTTAGCAAAAGAGTTTCAAACTCACAGAAAAGCGTCCCCGACCCCCTCCAACTGGAAATAAATCCCATGATAATTCTTAGCTTCTGGTACTAGGTTTCTTTGTGTATTTCAAATGAAACTCTGACCAAAAATGAATCTCTCATGTGCCCCTCAAAACTCCCCCAAGTTATTAGGTCCATACCCCCACCACACACGTGTTTTTTAGTTTAAGCTATTGGATGTTTAACCCTGATTAGGCGAAAATGCCTGAAAACGCCTGTGAGTTTAATTCTTAAATGGTTTAATGCTAGAACTTTAAAAACGCAGAACAAGCACTTTAATTCAACAAATAGCACACTGTGCTTCTGTCCTGGTTCAAGTATCTCAAAAGCTGGAATCACTAGGTAGCAAAAGAGTTTTTCCAAACTCACACAAAAGCGATTTTTAGCCAACTGGAAATAATTCCATGTTTCTTAGCTTGTGGGTACTAAGGTTTTCTTTGTGTATTTCAATGAAACTCTGACAAAATGATTCTCTCATGTGCCCCACAAGGCATTCCCCCAAGTTTGGGTCATCCCACCATCAAGGTGTTTTTGTTTACAGTCCTATTGGATGTTTTACCCTGATTAGGCGAAAAATGCCCTGAAAACGCCAGTGAGTTTTAATTCTTAAAATGGTTAATGCTAGAACTTTAAAAACAGAGAACAACACTTTAGTTCACAAGAGCACACTGTGGCTTCTATCCTGGTTCAAGTATCTACAAAGCTGAATCACTAGTGTAGCAAAAGAGTTTTTCAAACTCACAGAAAAGCGTTTTAGGCCAACAGGAAATAATTCCATGTTTCTTAGCTTCGTGGGTACTAGGTTTCTTTAGTGTATTTCAATGAAACTCTGACAAAATGATTGTCTCCTCTTGTGCCCCTCATGGCTCGTCCCAAATTTGGTCAATCCACCATCATGGTGTTTTTTGTTTAGAGCCTATTGGATGTTATACCCTGATTCGGGGAGGCAAATTTCACTGAAAACCAAAAAAAAACGCCTGTAGTTATTAAATTCCTCAATGGTTAATGCTAGAACAATTGAAAATGCAGAAAAAGCACATCAGATCACAAATAGCACACTGTGCTCCTGTCCTGGTTCAAGTATCTCAAAGCTGAATCACTAGGCTAACAAAAGAGTTTCAAACTCACAGAAAAGCGTTTTAGCGAACTGGAAATAATTCCATGTTTCTTAGCTTCTGGGCACTAGGAATTTCTTTGTGTATTTCAATGAAACTCCCTGAAAAAAATTCTCTCATGTGCCCCTCAAGGCTCCCCAAGTTTGGTCATCCCACCATCAAGGGTGTTTTTGTTTACAGTCTATTTGATGTTTACCCTGATTAGGCGAAAATGCCTGAAAAAGAAAAGAAGCCTGTGAGTTTAATTCTTAAATGGTTAATGCTAGAACTTTAAAAACGCAGAACAACACTTTAGTTCACAAAGCACACTGTGCTTCTGGTCCTGGTGTTCAAGTATCTCAAAGCTGAATCACTAGGTAGCAAAAGATTTCAAACTCACAGAAAAGCGTTTAGCCAACTGAAATATAATCCATGTTTCATAGCTTGTGGGTACTAGGTTTCTTTGTGTATTTCAAAGAAAACTCTGAAAAAATGATTCTCTCTTCTTGTGCCCCTCATGTGGCTCCCCCAAGTTATAATGGTCAAATCCACCACCATCACGTGTTTTTTGTTTATAGACTGATTGGATATTTACCCCTGATCTAGGGCTAAAATTCACTGAAGAAACTCCTGGTGAGTATCAAGTCTTAAATGGTTCATGCTAGAACGTTTAAAACAATGTCAGAACAACCAGCTTTAGGTTCATCACTAGCAGCACTGTGCTTCTGACCTTTGTTCTAGTAGCTCAAAGCTAGAATCACAAGGAATCAAAAGAGATTCCAACTCACAGAGAAAGCTTTTTTAAATCGAACTAGAAATAATACCATGTTTCTTAGCTTCTGGGTAACTATGTTTCCTTTGTGTATTTCAATGAAACTCTGAAAAATGATTCTCTCAGTGTTGCCCCTCAAGGCTCCCCAAGTTTGGTCATAACCCACCATCAAGGGTGTTTTGTCTTACAGTCCTATTGGATGTTTACCCAGATTAGTGACTAAAATGGCCTGAAAAGAGCCTGTAGTTTTAATTCATAAAATGGTTAATGCTAGAACTTTTAAAAACGCAGAACAACACTTTAGTTCACAAGAGCACACTGTGCTTCTCGGCCTGGTTCAAGTATCTCACTCAAGCTGAATTCACTAGTAGCAAAAGGAGTTTCAAACTCACATAAAAGCGATTTTAGCCAACTGGAAGAATAATTCCATGTTTCATTAGCTTGTGGGTACTAGGTTTCTTTGTGTATTTCAATGAAACTCTGACAAAATGATTCTCACTTGTGCCCCTCAATGGGCCCCCAAATTTTGGTCATCCCACCATCACGGGTTTTTTGTTTAGAGCCTATTGGATGGTTTACCCTGATTAGGCCAAATTTCACTGAAAACGGCCTGTAGTTTAATTCCTCAATGGTTAAATGCTAGAACTTTAGAAAAGCAGAAAAGCACTTCAGATCACAAAAGCACACTGTGCTTCTGTCCCCTGGGGGTTCAAGTATCTCAAGCTGAATCACTAGGATAGCAAAAGAGTTTCAAACTCACAGAAAAGCGTTTTAGCCAACTGGAAATAAATTCCATGTTTCTTAGCTTAGCTGGTACTAGGTTTTCTTTGTGTAATTTCAATGAAACTCTGAAAAAATGATTGTCTCATGAGCCCCTCAAGGCTCCCAAGTTTTGGTCCATCCCACCATCAAAGGTGTTTTGTTTACAGCCGTATTGGATGTTACCCCTAATTAGGCGAAAATGTCCTGAAAACGTCCTGTGAGTTTTAATTCTTAAATGGTTAATGCTAGAACTTTAAAAACGCAGAACAACAGCTTTAAGTTGTCACAAGAGCACACTTGCTTCAGTCCTGGTTTCAAGTAATCTCAAAGCTGAATCACAGGTAGCAAAAGAGTTTCAAACTCACAGAAAAGCGATTTTAGCCAACTGAAAATAAATCCCATGTATTTCTTTAGCTTGTGGGTACAAGGTTTTCTTTGTGTATTTTCAATGTAAACTCTGAGCCAAAATGATATCTCTCCTGAGCCCCTCATAGGCTCTCCAAATTGGGTCAAACCACCAGCACGAGTTTTTGTTTGAGAGTCCTATTGAGGGTGTTTACCCAGAATAGGCGAAATTTCACTGAAAACGCCTCAGTAGTTTAATTCCTAAAATGGTTAATGCAAGAACGTTAGAAAATGCAGAAAAGCACTTCAGATCACAAGAGCACACTGATTGTGCTTTCTGTCCTGGGAACAAGTATCTCAAATGCTGAAATCACTAGGTAGCAAAAGGATTTTCAAACTCGACAGAACAGTCCGTTTTTAGACGAACTGGAAAATATTCCTATGTTTTTCTTAAGCTATCAGGGCACTAGTTTCTTTGTGTATTTTCAATGAAACTCTG
>JAKELJ010000037.1:0-31900 GCA_025594165.1 Tamias sibiricus | reverse complement strand
TCAAAGTTCTAGCATTAACCATTGAGGAATTAAACTACAAGCGTTTTCAGTGTTGAATTCGCCTAATCAAGGGTAAACATCCTTTAGGCTCTAAACAAAATAACACCGTGATGGTGGATTGACAAATTTTCGGGAGCCATGAGGGGCACAAGAGAGAATCATTTTGTCAGAGTTTCATTGAAATCCACAAATAAGACCTAGTACCCACAAGCTAAGACATGGAATTATTTCCTAGTTGGCTACAATCGCTTTTCTGTGAGTTTGAAACTCTTTTTGCTACCTAGTCATTCAGCTTTAAGATACTTGAAACCAGGACAGAAGCAAAGTGTGCTCTTGTGAACTAAAGTGATTTTCTGCATTTTTAAAGTTCTAGCATAACCATTTAAGAATTAAACTAAACTCCACAGGCGTTTTCAGGCATTTTTGCCCCCTAAATAGGGTAAACATCCAATAGGACTGTAAACACAAACCCCCTTAATTGTGGGATTACCAAACTTGGGGACCCTTGAGGGGCACATGAGAGAATCATTTTTTCAGAGTTTCATTGAAATACACAAAGAAACCTAGTGCCCACGAAGCTAAAAAACTTGGAATCATTTCCAGTCGTCTAAAACGCTTTTCTGAGAGTTTGAAACTCTTTTGTTACTAGTAATTCAGCTTTGAGGATACTTGAACCATGGACAGAAGCACAGTGTGCTCTTGTGATCTATAAAGTGGCTTTTCTGCATTTTCCAAAGTTCTTAGCATTAACCATTGAGGAATTAAACTCAGAGGCGTTTTCAGTGAAAATTCGCCTAATCAGAGTAAACATCCAATAGGTCTCTAAACAAAAAAACCCTGATGGTGGATTGACCACATTTGGGGAGCCATGAGGGGCACAATGAGAGAATCATTTTTGTCAGAGTTTCATTGAAATCCACAAAGAAACCTAATTACCCAGAAGCTAAGAAACATGGAATTATTTCCAGTTGGCCTAAATCACTTTTCTGTGAGTTTGAAAACTCTTTTGCTACCTAGTGATTTCAGCTTTGAGATACTTGAACCAGGACAGAAGCACAGTGTGCTCTTGTGATCTGTAATGCACTTTTCTGCATTTTCTAAGTTCTAGCATTAACCAATTGAGGAATTAAACCTACAGGTGTTTTCAGTGAAATTCGCCTAATCAGTGTAAAACATCCAATAGGCTCTAAACAAAAAACCCCACATGATGGTGGATGACCAAAACTTGGGGAGCCATGACGGGCACAAGAGAGAATAATTTTGTCAGAGTTTCATTGAAATACACAAAGACAACCTAGTACCCAGAACGCTAAGAAAACATGGAATTATTTCCAGTTTGGCTAAATCGCTTTTCTGTGAGATTGAAACTCTTTTGCTACCTAGTGATTCAGCTTTGAGATACATGAACCAGGACAGAAGCACAGTGTGCCCCTTGTGATCTGAAGGGCTTTTCTGCATTTTCAAAGTTCTAGAAATAACAGTGAGGAATTAAACTACAGGCGGGTTTCAGTGAAATTCGCCAAATCAGTGTAAACATCCAATAGGCTCTAAACAAAAAACCCCCCTGTGATGGTGCATAGGTGACCACATTTGGGGAGCCATGAGGGGCACAAGAGAGAATCATTTTGTCAGAGTTTCCATTGAAATACACACAAGAAACCTAGTACTCACAAGCTAATGAAACATGGAATTATTTCCAGTTGGCTAAAATGCTTTTCTGTGAGTTTGAACTCTTTAGCTACCTAGTGATTCAGCTTTGAGATACTTGAACCAGGAGAGGAAGCACAGTGTGCTCTTGTGAACTAAAGAGATGTTCTGCGTTTTTAATAGTTCTAGCATTAACCATTTAAGAATTAAACTCACACAGGTCAGTTTTTCAGGCATTTTCGCCTAATCAGGGTAAAAACATCCAATAGACTGTAACAAAACACCCTTGATGGTGGGATGACCATAACTTGGGGAGCCTTGAGAGGCACATGGATGAGAAATCATTTTTTCAGAGTTTCATTGAAATACACAAAGAAACCTAGTACCCAGAAGCTAAGAAACATGGAATTATTTCCAGTTCGCTAAAACGCTTTTCTGTGAGTTTGAAACTCTTTTGCTACCTAGTGATTAAGCTTTGAGATACTTGAACCACGAAAGAAGCACAGTGTGTGACTTTTTTGTGATTCTGAAGTGCTTTTGTGCATTTCCAAAGTTCTAGCGTTAACCATTGAGGAATAAAACTACAGGAGTTTTCAGATTATATTCGCCAAATCAGGGTAAACATCTAATAGGGCTCTAAAAAAAAAACACGTGATGGTGGATTGACCAAAAATTGGGGATCCATGAGGGGGCACAAGAGAGAATCAATTTTTCAGAGTTTCATTGAAATACACAAAGAAAACCTAGTACCCACAAGCTAACGAAACATGGAATTATTTCCAGTTCGCTAAAACGCCCTTTTTCTGTGAGTTTGAAACTCCTTTTTGCTACAATCGTGATTCAGCTTTGAGATACTTGAACCAGGACAGAAGAACAGTGTGCTCTTGTGATCTGAAGTGGTTTTTCTGCATTTTCACTCAAAGGTCTAGCATTAACCATTGAGGAATTAATTCTACAGGCGTTTTCAGTTAAAATTCCGCCCTTAACAGGGTAAACATCCAATAGGCTCTAAGCAAAAAAGGCCGTGATGGTGGATTGACCAAATTTGGGGAGCCATGAGGGGCACAAAGAGAGAATCATTTTGTCAGAGTTCATTGAAAATACACGAAGAAACCTAGTACCCACAAGCTAAGAAACATGGAATTATTTCCAGTTGGCTAAAACGCTTTTCTGTGACTTTTGAAAACGCTCTTTTGCTACCGTTTTTGAATTCAGCTTTGAGATACATGAACCCCCCCCCCCCAGGAGAGAAGCACAGTGTGGCTCCTGTGAACTAAAGTGTTGTTCTGCATTTTTAAAAGTTACTAGCATTAACCATTTAAGAATTAAAAATCACAGGCGTTTTCAGGCAATTTTCGCCTAATCAGGGTAAAACATCCAATAGGACTGTAAAAAAAAATCACCCCTTGATGGAGGGATGACCAAACTTGGGGAGCCTTGAGGGGCACATGAGAGAATCATTTTTCTTCAGAGTTTCATTGAAATACACAAAGAAACCTAGTGCCCAGTAGCTAAGAAACATGGAATTAATTTTCCAGTTTGCTAAAACGCTTTTCTGTGAGTTTGAAACTCTTTTGCTACCTAGTGATTCAGCTTTGAGATACTTGAACCAGGACAGAAGCACAGTGTGCTCTTGTGATCTGAAGTGCTTTTCTGCATTTCCAAAGTTCTAGCATTAACCATTGAGGAATTAAAACTACAGGCGTTTTCAGTGAAGTTCGCCTAATCAGTGTAAACATCCAATAGGCTCTAAACAAAAAACACCGTGATGGTGGATGGACCTAATTTGGGGAGCCATGAGGGGCACAAGAGAGAATCATTTTTGTCAGAGTTTCATTGAAATACACAAAGAAAAACCTAGTACCCACAAGCTAAGAAACATGGAATTATTTCCAGTTGGCTAAAAAAGCTTTTCTGTGAGTTTGAAACTCTTTTGCTACCTAGTGATTCAGCTTTGAGATACTTGAACCAGGACAGAAGCACAGTGTGCTCTTGTGAACTAAAGTGTTTTTCTGCATTTTCAAAGTTCTAGCATTAACCATTGAAGAATTAAACTACAGGCGTTTTCAGTGAAATTTCGCCTAATCAGGGTAAACATCCAATAGGCTCTAAACAAAAAAGCCCTTGATGGTGGGGATGACCAAATTTGGGGAGCCATGAGGGGCACAAGAGAGAATCATTTTTCTCAGAGTTTCATTGAAATACACAAAGAAACCTAGTACCCAGAAGCTAAGAAACATGGAATTATTTCCAGTTGGCTAAATCCTTTTCTGTGAGTTTGAAACTCTTTTGCTACCTAGTGATTCAGCTTTGAGATACTTGAACCAGGACAGAAGCACAGTGTGCTCTTGTGAACTAAATGTTGTTCTGCGTTTTTAAAGTTCTAGCATTAACCATTTATAGAATTAAACTCACAGGCGTTTTCAGGCATTTTCGCCTAATCAGGGTAAACATCCAATAGACTGTAAACAAAACACCCGTGATGGTGGGATGACCAAACTTGGGGAGCCATGAGGGGCACATGAGAGAATCATTTTTTCAGAGTTTCATTGAAATACACAAAGAAACCTAGTGCCCAGAAGCTAAGAAACATGGAATTATTTCCAGTTGCTAAAACGCTTTTCTGTGAGTTTGAAACTCTTTTGCTAAAACCTAGTGATTTCAGCTTTGAGATACTTGAACCAGGACAGAAGCACAGTGTGCTCTTGTGATCTGAAGTGCTTTTTCTGCATTTTTCAAAGTTCTAGCATTAACCATTGAGGAATTAAACTACAGGCTTTTTTTCAGTGAAATTCGCCTAATCAGGGTAAACATCCAATAGGCTCTAAACAAAAAACCCGTGATGGTGGATTGACCAAATTTGGGGAGCCATGAGGGGCACAAGAGAGAATCATTTTGTCAGAGTTTCATTGAAATACACAAAAAAACCTAGTACCCACAAGCTAAGAAACATGGAATTATTTCCAGTTGGCTAAAACGCTTTTCTGTGTGAGTTTGAAACTCTTTTGCTACCTAGTGATTCAGCTTTGAGATACTTGAACCAGGACAGAAGCACAGTGTGCTCTTGTGAACTAAAGTGCTTGTTCTGCATTTTTTAAAGTTCTAGCATTAACCATTTAAGAATTAAACTCACAGGCGTTTTCAGGAATTTTCGCCTAATCAGGGTAAACATCCAATAGGCTGTAAACAAAACACCCTTGATGGTGGATCGATACCAAACTTGGGGAGCCATGAGGGCACAAGAGAGAATCATTTTTTCAGAGTTTCATTGAAATACACAAAGAAACCTAGTACCAGAAGCTAAGAAACATGGAATTATTTTCCAGTTGGCTAAAAATCGCTTTTCTGTCAGTTTGAAACTCTTTTGCTACCTAGTGATTCAGCTTTGAGATACTTGAACCAGGAAAGAAGCACAGTGTGCTCTTGTGATACTGAAGTGCTTTTCTGCATTTTTAAAGTTCTAGCTTTAACCATTGAGGAATTAAACTTCAGGCGTTTTCAGTGAAATTCGCCTAATCAGGGTAAACATCCAATAGGCTCTAAACAAAAAACCCGTGATGGTGGGGATGACCAAATTTGGGGAGCCATGAGGGGCACAAGAGAGAATCATTTTGTCAGAGTTTCATTGAAATACACAAAGAAACCTAGCACCCAGAAGCTAAGAAACATGGAATTATTTCCAGTTGGCTAAATCGCTTTTCTGTGAGTTTGAAACTCTTTTGCTACCTAGTGATTCAGCTTTGAGATACTTGAACCAGGACAGAAGCACAGTGTGCTCTTGTGATCTGAAGTGCTTTTCTGCATTTTCAAAGTTCTAGCATTAACCATTGAGGAATTGAACTACAGGCGTTTTCAGGAAATTCGCCTAATCAGGGTAAAATATCCAATAAGCTCTAAACAAAAAAACCCGTGATGGTGGATCGACTAAATTTGGGGAGCCATGAGGGGCACAAGAGAGAAATCATTTTGTCAGAGTTTCATTGAAATACACAAAGAAACCTAGTACCCACAAGCTAAGAAACATGGAATTATTTCCAGTTGGCTAAAATGCTTTTCTGTGAGTTTGAAACTCTTTTGCTACCTAGAGATTCAGCTTTGAGATACTTGAACCAGGAGAGAAGCACAGTGTGCTCTTGTGAACTAAAGTGTTGTTCTGCATTTTTAAAGTTCTAGCATTAACCATTTAAGAATTAAACTCACAGGCGTTTTCAAGCATTTTCGCCTAATCAGGGTAAACATCCAATAGGCTGTAAGCAAAACACCCTTGATGGTGGGATGACCAAACATGGGGAGCCTTGATAGGCACATGAGAGAATCATTTTTTCAGAGTTTCATTGAAATACACAAAGAAACCTAGCAACCAGAAGCTAAGAAACATGGAATTATTTCCAGTTGGCTAAATCGCTTTTCTGTCAGTTTGAAACTCTTTTGCTACCTAGTGATTCAGCTTTGAGATACTTGAACCAGGACAGAAACACAGTGTGCTCTTGTGATATGAAGTGCTTTTCTGCATTTTCAAAGTTCTAGCTTTAACCATTGAGGAATTAAACTACAGGCGTTTTCAGTGAAATTCGCCTAATCAGGGTAAACATCCAATAGGTTCTAAACAAAAAACCCGTGATGGTGGGATGACCAAATTGGGGAGCCATGAGGGGGCACAAGAGAGAATCATTTTGTCAGAGATTCATTGAAATACACAAAGAATCCTAGCACCCAGAAGCTAAGAAACATGGAATTATTTCCAGTTGGCTAAAAATGCTTTTCTGTGAGTTTGAAACTCTTTTGCTACCTAGTGATTCAGCTTTGAGATACTTGAACCAGGACAGAAGCACAGTGTGCTCTTGTGATCTGAAATGCTTTTCTGCATTTTCAAAGTTCTAGCATTAACCATTGAGGAATTGAAAGTACAGGCGTTTTCAGGAAATTCGCCTAATCAGGGTAAATATCCAATAAGCTCTAAACAAAAAAAAAAACGTGATGGTGGATCGACTAAATTTGGGGAGCCATGAGGGGCACAAGAGAGAATCATTTTGTCAGAGTTTCATTGAAATACACAAAGAAACCTAGTACCCAGAAGCTAAGAAACATGGAATTATTTCCAGTTGGCTAAAATCGCTTTTCTGTGAGTTTGAAACTCTTTTGCTACCTAGAGATTCAGCTTTGAGATACTTGAACCAGGACAGAAGCACAGTGTGCTCTTGTGATCTGAAGTGTTGTTCTGCATTTTCAAAGTTCTAGCATTAACCATTGTGGAATTAAACTCACAGGCGTTTTCAGTGAAATTTTCGCCTAATCAGGGTAAACATCCAATAGGCTCTAAACAAAAAACCCTTGATGGTGGGGATGACCAAATTTGGGGAGCCTTGAGGGGCACATGAGAGAATCATTTTTTCAGAGTTTCATTGAAATACACAAAGAAACCTAGTACCCACAAGCTAAGAAACATGGAATTATTTCCAGTTGGCTAAAAAGCTTTTCTGTGAGTTTGAAACTCTTTTGCTACCTAGTGATTCAGCTTTGAGATACTTGAACCAGGACAGAAGCACAGTGTGCTCTTGTGATATGAAGTGCTTTTCTGCATTTTCAAAGTTCTAGCTTTAACCATTGAGGAATTGACTACAGGCGTTTTCAGGAAATTCGCCTAATCAGGGTAAATATCCAATAAGCGCTAAACAAAAAACCCGTGATGGTGGATCGACTAAATTTGGGGAGCCATGAGGGGCACAAGAGAGAATCATTTTGTCAGAGTTTCATTGAAATACACAAAGAAACCTAGTACCCACAAGCTAAGAAACATGGAATTATTTCCAGTTGGCTAAAAATGCTTTTCTGTGAGTTTGAAACTCTTTTGCTACCTAGAGATTCAGCTTTGAGATACTTGAACCAGGAGAGAAGCACAGTGTGCTCTTGTGAACTAAAGTGTTGTTCTGTGTTTTTTAAAGTTCTAGCATTAACCATTTAAGAATTAAACTCACAGGCGTTTTCAGCATTTTTTCGCCTAATCAGGGTAAACATCCAATAGGCTGTAAACAAAACACCCTTGATGGTGGGATGACCAAACTTGGGGAGCCTTGATAGGCACATGAGAGAATCATTTTTTCAGAGTTTCATTGAAATACACAAAGAAACCTAGTACCCAGAAGCTAAGAAACATGGAATTATTTCCAGTTGGCTAAATCGCTTTTCTGTCAGTTTGAAACTCTTTTGCTACCTAGTGATTCAGCTTTGAGATACTTGAACCAGGACAGAAAGCACAGTGTGCTCTTGTGATATGAAGTGCTTTTCTGCATTTTCAAAGTTCTAGCTTTAACCATTGAGGAATTAAACTTCAGGCGTTTTCAGTGAAATTCGCCTAATCAGGGTAAACATCCAATAGGTTCTAAACAAAAAACCCGTGATGCTGGGATGACCAAATTTGGGGAGCCATGAGGGGCACAAGAGAATTATTTTTGTCAGAGATTCATTGAAATACACAAAGAAACCTAGCACCCAGAAGCTAAGAAACATGGAATTATTTCCAGTTGGCTAAATCGCTTTTCTGTGAGTTTGAAACTCTTTTGCTACCTAGTGATTCAGCTTTGAGATACTTGAACCAGGACAGAAGCACAGTGTGCTCTTGTGATCTGAAATGCTTTTCTGCATTTTCAAAGTTCTAGCATTAACCATTGAGGAATTGAACTACAGGCGTTTTCAGGAAATTCGCCTAATCAGGGTAAATATCCAATAAGCTCTAAACAAAAAACCCGTGATGGTGGATCGACTAAATTTGGGAGCCATGAGGGGCACAAGAGAGAATCATTTTGTCAGAGTTTCATTGAAATACACAAAGAAACCTAGTACCCACAAGCTAAGAAACATGGAATTATTTCCAGTTGGCTAAAATGCTTTTCTGTGAGTTTGAAACTCTTTTGCTACCTAGAGATTCAGCTTTGAGATACTTGAACCAGGAGAGAAGCACAGTGTGCTCTTGTGAACTAAAGTGTTGTTCTGCATTTTTAAAGTTCTAGCATTAACCATTTAAGAATTAAACTCACAGGCGTTTTCAAGCATTTTCGCCTAATCAGGGTAAACATCCAATAGGCTGTAAGCAAAAACACACTTGATGGTGGGATGACCAAACATGGGGAGCCTTGATAGGCACATGAGAGAATCATGTTTTCAGAGTTTCATTGAAATACACAAAGAAACCTAGCAACCAGAAGCTAAGAAACATGGAATTATTTCCAGTTGGCTAAATCGCTTTTCTGTCAGTTTGAAACTCTTTTGCTACCTAGTGATTCAGCTTTGAGATACTTGAACCAGGACAGAAACACAGTGTGCTCTTGTGATATGAAGTGCTTTTCTGCATTTTCAAAGTTCTAGCTTTAACCATTGAGGAATTAAACTTCAGGCGTTTTCAGTGAAATTCGCCTAATCAGGGTAAACATCCAATAGGTTCTAAACAAAAAACCCGTGATGCTGGGATGACCAAATTTGGGGAGCCATGAGGGGCACAAGAGAGAATCATTTTGTCAGAGATTCATTGAAATACACAAACAATCCTAGCACCCAGAAGCTAAGAAACATGGAATTATTTCCAGTTGGCTAAATCGCTTTTCGGTCAGTTTGAAACTCTTTTGCTACCTAGTGATTCAGCTTTGAGATACTTGAACCAGGACAGAAGCACAGTGTGCTCTTGTGATCTGAAATGCTTTTCTGCATTTTCAAAGTTCTAGCATTAACCATTGAGGAATTGAAGTACAGGCGTTTTCAGGAAATTCGCCTAATCAGGGTAAATATCCAATAAGCTCTAAACAAAAAACCCGTGATGGTGGATCGACTAAATTTGGGGAGCCATGAGGGGCACAAGAGAGAATCATTTTGTCAGAGTTTCATTGAAATACACAAAGAAACCTAGTACCCAGAAGCTAAGAAACATGGAATTATTTCCAGTTGGCTAAATCGCTTTTCTGTCAGTTTGAAACTCTTTTGCTACCTAGTGATTCAGCTTTGAGATACTTAAACCAGGACAGGAGCACAGTGTGCTCTTGTGATCTGAAGTGGTTTTCTGCATTTTCAAAGTTCTAGCATTAACCATTGTGGAATTAAACTACAGGCGTTTTCAGTGAAATTCGCCCTATCAGGGTAAACATCCAATAGTCTCTAAACAAAAAACCCGTGGTGGTGGATGGACCAAATTTGGGGAGCCATGAGGGGCACAAGAGGGAATCATTTTGTCAGAGTTTCATAGAAATACACAAAGAAACCTAGTACCCACAAGCCAAGAAACATGGAATTATTTCCAGTTGGCTAAAAAGCTTTTCTGTGAGTTTGAAACTCTTTTGTTACCTAGTGATTCAGCTTTGAGATACTTGAACCAGGACAGAAGCACAGTGTGCTCTTGTGATATGAAGTGCTTTTCTGCATTTTCAAAGTTCTACCTTTAACCATTGAGGAATTGAACTACAGGCGTTTTCAGGAAATTCGCCTAATCAGTGTAAATATCCAATAAGCGCTAAACAAAAAACCCGTGATGGTGGATCGACTAAATTTGGGGAGCCACGAGGGGCACAAGAGACAATCATTTTGTCAGAGTTTCATTGAAATACACAAAGAAACCTAGTACCCACAAGGTAAGAAACATGGAATTATTTCCAGTGGGCTAAAATGCTTTTCTGTGAGTTTGAAACTCTTTTGCTACCTAGAGATTCAGCTTTGAGATACTTGAACCAGGAGAGAAGCACAGTGTGCTCTTGTGAACTAAAGTGTTGTTCTGTGTTTTTAAAGTTCTAGCATTAACCCTTTAAGAATTAAACTCACAGGCGTTTTCAACCTTTTCGCCTAATCAGGGTAAACATCCAATAGGCTGTAAACAAAACACCCTTGATGGTGGGATGAACAAACTTGGGGAGCCTTGATAGGCACATGAGAGAATCATTTTTTCAGAGTTTCATATAAATACACAAAGAAACCTAGTACCCAGAAGCTAAGAAACATGGAATTATTTCCAGTTGGCTAAATCGCTTTTCTGTCAGTTTGAAACTCTTTTGCTACCTAGTGATTCAGCTTTGAGATACTTGAACCAGGACAGAAGCACAGTGTGCTCTTGTGATATGAAGTGCTTTTCTGCATTTTCAAAGTTCTAGCTTTAACCATTGAGGAATTAAACTTCAGACGTTTTCAGTGAAATTCGCCTAATCAGGGTAAACATCCAATAGGTTCTAAACAAAAAAAACCCGTGATGCTGGGATGACCAAATTTGGGGAGCCATGAGGGGCACAAGACAGAATTATTTTGTCAGAGATTCATTGAAATACACAAAGAAACCTAGCACCCAGAAGCTAAGAAACATGGAATTATTTCCAGTTGGCTAAATCGCTTTTCTGTGAGTTTGAAACTCTTTTGCTACCTAGTGATTCAGCTTTGAGATACTTGAACCAGGACAGAAGCACAGTGTGCTCTTGTGATCTGAAATGCTTTTCTGCATTTTCAAAGTTCTAGCATTAACCATTGAGGAATTGAACTACAGGCGTTTTCAGGAAATTCGCCTAATCAGGGTAAATATCCAATAAGCTCTAAACAAAAAACCCGTGATGGTGGATCGACTAAATTTGGGGAGCCATGAGGGGCACAAGAGAGAATCATTTTGTCAGAGTTTCATTGAAATACACAAAGAAACCTAGTACCCACAAGCTAAGAAACATGGAATTATTTGCAGTTGGCTAAAATGCTTTTCTGTGAGTTTGAAACTCTTTTGCTACCTAGAGATTCAGCTTTGAGATACTTGAACCAGGAGAGAAGCACAGTGTGCTCTTGTGAACTAAAGTGTTGTTCTGCATTTTTAAAGTTCTAGCATTAACCATTTAAGAATTAAACTCACAGGCGTTTTCAAGCATTTTCGCCTAATCAGGGTAAACATCCAATAGGCTGTAAGCAAAACACACTTGATGGTGGGATGACCAAACATGGGGAGCCTTGATAGGCACATGAGAGAATCATGTTTTCAGAGTTTCATTGAAATACACAAAGAAACCTAGCAACCAGAAGCTAAGAAACATGGAATTATTTCCAGTTGGCTAAATCGCTTTTCTGTCAGTTTGAAACTCTTTTGCTACCTAGTGATTCAGCTTTGAGATACTTGAACCAGGACAGAAACACAGTGTGCTCTTGTGATATGAAGTGCTTTTCTGCATTTTCAAAGTTCTAGCTTTAACCATTGAGGAATTAAACTTCAGGCGTTTTCAGTGAAATTCGCCTAATCAGGGTAAACATCCAATAGGTTCTAAACAAAAAACCCGTGATGCTGGGATGACCAAATTTGGGGAGCCATGAGGGGCACAAGAGAGAATCATTTTGTCAGAGATTCATTGAAATACACAAACAATCCTAGCACCCAGAAGCTAAGAAACATGGAATTATTTCCAGTTGGCTAAATCGCTTTTCGGTCAGTTTGAAACTCTTTTGCTACCTAGTGATTCAGCTTTGAGATACTTGAACCAGGACAGAAGCACAGTGTGCTCTTGTGATCTGAAATGCTTTTCTGCATTTTCAAAGTTCTAGCATTAACCATTGAGGAATTGAACTACAGGCGTTTTCAGGAAATTCGCCTAATCAGGGTAAATATCCAATAAGCTCTAAACAAAAAACCCGTGATGGTGGATCGACTAAATTTGGGGAGCCATGAGGGGCACAAGAGAGAATCATTTTGTCAGAGTTTCATTGAAATACACAAAGAAACCTAGTACCCACAAGCTAAGAAACATGGAATTATTTCCAGTTGGCTAAAATGCTTTTCTGTGAGTTTGAAACTCTTTTGCTACCTAGAGATTCAGCTTTGAGATACTTGAACCAGGAGAGAAGCACAGTGTGCTCTTGTGAACTAAAGTGTTTTCTGCATTTTTAAAGTTCTAGCATTAACCATTTAAGAATTAAACTCACAGGCGTTTTCAAGCATTTTCGCCTAATCAGGGTAAACATCCAATAGGCTGTAAACAAAACACACTTGATGGTGGGATGACCAAACATGGGGAGCCTTGATAGGCACATGAGAGAATCATTTTTTCAGAGTTTCATTGAAATACACAAAGAAACCTAGCAACCAGAAGCTAAGAAACATGGAATTATTTCCAGTTGGCTAAATCGCTTTTCTGTCAGTTTGAAACTCTTTTGCTACCTAGTGATTCAGCTTTGAGATACTTGAACCAGGACAGAAGCACAGTGTGCTCTTGTGATATGAAGTGCTTTTCTGCATTTTCAAAGTTCTAGCTTTAACCATTGAGGAATTAAACTTCAGGCGTTTTCAGTGAAATTCGCCTAATCAGGGTAAACATCCAATAGGTTCTAAACAAAAAACCCGTGATGCTGGGATGACCAAATTTGGGGAGCCATGAGGGGCACAAGAGAGAATCATTTTGTCAGAGATTCATTGAAATACACAAAGAAACCTAGCACCCAGAAGCTAAGAAACATGGAATTATTTCCAGTTGGCTAAATCGCTTTTCTGTGAGTTTGAAACTCTTTTGCTACCTAGTGATTCAGCTTTGAGATACTTGAACCAGGACAGAAGCACAGTGTGCTCTTTGTGATCTGAAGTGCTTTTCTGCATTTTCAAAGTTCTAGCATTAACCATTGAGGAATTGAAACTACAGGCGTTTTCAGGAAATTCGCCTAATCAGGGTAAATATCCAATAAGCTCTAAACAAAAAACCCGTGATGGTGGGATCGACTAAATTTGGGGAGCCATGAGGGGCACAAGAGAGAATCATTTTGTCAGAGTTTCATTGAAATACACAAAGAAACCTAGTACCCAGAAGCTAAGAAACATGGAATTATTTCCAGTTGGCTAAATCGCTTTTCTGTCAGTTTGAAACTCTTTTGCTACCTAGTGATTCAGCTTTGAGATACTTGAACCAGGACAGAAGCACAGTGTGCTCTTGTGATCTGAAGTGCTTTTCTGCATTTTCAAAGTTCTAGCATTAACCATTGAGGAATTAAACTACAGGCGTTTTCAGTGAAATTCGCCCTAATCAGGGTAAACATCCAATAGGTTCTAAACAAAAAACCCGTGATGGTGGATGACCAAATTTGGGGAGCCATGAGGGGCACAAGAGGAATCATTTTGTCAGAGTTTCATTGAAATACACAAAGAAACCTAGTACCCACAAGCTAAGAAACATGGAATTATTTCCAGTTGGCTAAAAAGCTTTTCTGTGAGTTTGAAACTCTTTTGTTACCTAGTGATTCAGCTTTGAGATACTTGAACCAGGACAGAAGCACAGTGTGCTCTTGTGATATGAAGTGCTTTTCTGCATTTTCAAAGTTCTACATTAACCATTGAGGAATTGAACTACAGGCGTTTTCAGGAAATTCGCCTAATCAGGGTAAATATCCAATAAGCTCTAAACAAAAAACCCGTGATGGTGGATCGACTAAATTTGGGGAGCCATGAGGGGCACAAGAGAGAATCATTTTGTCAGAGTTTCATTGAAATACACAAAGAAACCTAGTACCCACAAGCTAAGAAACATGGAATTATTTCCAGTGGGCTAAAATGCTTTTCTGTGAGTTTGAAACTCTTTTGCTACCTAGAGATTCAGCTTTGAGATACTTGAACCAGGAGAGAAGCACAGTGTGCTCTTGTGAACTAAAGTGTTGTTCTGCATTTTTAAAGTTCTAGCATTAACCCTTTAAGAATTAAACTCACAGGCGTTTTCAACCTTTTCGCCTAATCAGGGTAAACATCCAATAGGCTGTAAACAAAACACCCTTGATGGTGGGATGAACAAACTTGGGGAGCCTTGATAGGCACATGAGAGAATCATTTTTTCAGAGTTTCATATAAATACACAAAGAAACCTAGTACCCAGAAGCTAAGAAACATGGAATTATTTCCAGTTGGCTAAATCGCTTTTCTGTCAGTTTGAAACTCTTTTGCTACCTAGTGATTCAGCTTTGAGATACTTGAACCAGGACAGAAGCACAGTGTGCTCTTGTGATATGAAGTGCTTTTCTGCATTTTCAAAGTTCTAGCTTTAACCATTGAGGAATTAAACTTCAGACGTTTTCAGTGAAATTCGCCTAATCAGGGTAAACATCCAATAGGTTCTAAACAAAAAACCCGTGATGCTGGGATGACCAAATTTGGGGAGCCATGAGGGGCACAAGACAGAATTATTTTGTCAGAGATTCATTGAAATACACAAAGAAACCTAGCACCCAGAAGCTAAGAAACATGGAATTATTTCCAGTTGGCTAAATCGCTTTTCTGTGAGTTTGAAACTCTTTTGCTACCTAGTGATTCAGCTTTGAGATACTTGAACCAGGACAGAAGCACAGTGTGCTCTTGTGATCTGAAATGCTTTTCTGCATTTTCAAAGTTCTAGCATTAACCATTGAGGAATTGAACTACAGGCGTTTTCAGGAAATTCGCCTAATCAGGGTAAATATCCAATAAGCTCTAAACAAAAAAACCCGTGATGGTGGATGACTAAAATTGGGGAGCCATGAGGGGCACAAGAGAGAATCATTTTGTCAGAGTTTCATTGAAATACACAAAGAAACCTAGTACCCACAAGCTAAGAAACATGGAATTATTTCCAGTTGGCTAAAATGCTTTTCTGTGAGTTTGAAACTCTTTTGCTACCTAGAGATTCAGCTTTGAGATACTTGAACCAGGAGAGAAGCACAGTGTGCTCTTGTGAACTAAAGTGTTGTTCTGCATTTTTAAAGTTCTAGCATTAACCATTTAAGAATTAAACTCACAGGCGTTTTCAAGCATTTTCGCCTAATCAGGGTAAACATCCAATAGGCTGTAAGCAAAACACACTTGATGGTGGGATGACCAAACATGGGGAGCCTTGATAGGCACATGAGAGAATCATGTTTTCAGAGTTTCATTGAAATACACAAAGAAACCTAGCAACCAGAAGCTAAGAAACATGGAATTATTTCCAGTTGGCTAAATCGCTTTTCTGTCAGTTTGAAACTCTTTTGCTACCTAGTGATTCAGCTTTGAGATACTTGAACCAGGACAGAAACACAGTGTGCTCTTGTGATATGAAGTGCTTTTCTGCATTTTCAAAGTTCTAGCTTTAACCATTGAGGAATTAAACTTCAGGCGTTTTCAGTGAAATTCGCCTAATCAGGGTAAACATCCAATAGGTTCTAAACAAAAAACCCGTGATGCTGGGATGACCAAATTTGGGGAGCCATGAGGGGCACAAGAGAGAATCATTTTGTCAGAGATTCATTGAAATACACAAAGAAACCTAGCACCCAGAAGCTAAGAAACATGGAATTATTTCCAGTTGGCTAAATCGCTTTTCTGTGAGTTTGAAACTCTTTTGCTACCTAGTGATTCAGCTTTGAGATACTTGAACCAGGACAGAAGCACAGTGTGCTCTTGTGATCTGAAATGCTTTTCTGCATTTTCAAAGTTCTAGCATTAACCATTGAGGAATTGAACTACAGGCGTTTTCAGGAAATTCGCCTAATCAGGGTAAATATCCAATAAGCTCTAAACAAAAAACCCGTGATGGTGGATCGACTAAATTTGGGGAGCCATGAGGGGCACAAGAGAGAATCATTTTGTCAGAGTTTCATTGAAATACACAAAGAAACCTAGTACCCACAAGCTAAGAAACATGGAATTATTTCCAGTTGGCTAAAATGCTTTTCTGTGAGTTTGAAACTCTTTTGCTACCTAGAGATTCAGCTTTGAGATACTTGAACCAGGAGAGAAGCACAGTGTGCTCTTGTGAACTAAAGTGTTGTTCTGCATTTTTAAAGTTCTAGCATTAACCATTTAAGAATTAAACTCACAGGCGTTTTCAAGCATTTTCGCCTAATCAGGGTAAACATCCAATAGGCTGTAAGCAAAACACACTTGATGGTGGGATGACCAAACATGGGGAGCCTTGATAGGCACATGAGAGAATCATGTTTTCAGAGTTTCATTGAAATACACAAAGAAACCTAGCAACCAGAAGCTAAGAAACATGGAATTATTTCCAGTTGGCTAAATCGCTTTTCTGTCAGTTTGAAACTCTTTTGCTACCTAGTGATTCAGCTTTGAGATACTTGAACCAGGACAGAAACACAGTGTGCTCTTGTGATATGAAGTGCTTTTCTGCATTTTCAAAGTTCTAGCTTTAACCATTGAGGAATTAAACTTCAGGCGTTTTCAGTGAAATTCGCCTAATCAGGGTAAACATCCAATAGGTTCTAAACAAAAAACCCGTGATGCTGGGATGACCAAATTTGGGGAGCCATGAGGGGCACAAGAGAGAATCATTTTGTCAGAGATTCATTGAAATACACAAACAATCCTAGCACCCAGAAGCTAAGAAACATGGAATTATTTCCAGTTGGCTAAATCGCTTTTCGGTCAGTTTGAAACTCTTTTGCTACCTAGTGATTCAGCTTTGAGATACTTGAACCAGGACAGAAGCACAGTGTGCTCTTGTGATCTGAAATGCTTTTCTGCATTTTCAAAGTTCTAGCATTAACCATTGAGGAATTGAAGTACAGGCGTTTTCAGGAAATTCGCCTAATCAGGGTAAATATCCAATAAGCTCTAAACAAAAAACCCGTGATGGTGGATCGACTAAATTTGGGGAGCCATGAGGGGCACAAGAGAGAATCATTTTGTCAGAGTTTCATTGAAATACACAAAGAAACCTAGTACCCAGAAGCTAAGAAACATGGAATTATTTCCAGTTGGCTAAATCGCTTTTCTGTCAGTTTGAAACTCTTTTGCTACCTAGTGATTCAGCTTTGAGATACTTGAACCAGGACAGGAGCACAGTGTGCTCTTGTGATCTGAAGTGGTTTTCTGCATTTTCAAAGTTCTAGCATTAACCATTGTGGAATTAAACTACAGGCGTTTTCAGTGAAATTCGCCCTAATCAGGGTAAACATCCAATAGTCTCTAAACAAAAAACCCGTGGTGGTGGATGGACCAAAATTTGGGGAGCCATGAGGGGCACAAGAGGGAATCATTTTTGTCAGAGTTTCATAGAAATACACAAAGAAACCTAGTACCCACAAGCCAAGAAACATGGAATTATTTCCAGTTGGCTAAAAAGCTTTTCTGTGAGTTTGAAACTCTTTTGTTACCTAGTGATTCAGCTTTGAGATACTTGAACCAGGACAGAAGCACAGTGTGCTCTTGTGATATGAAGTGCTTTTCTGCATTTTCAAAGTTCTAGCTTTAACCATTGAGGAATTGAACTACAGGCGTTTTCAGGAAATTCGCCTAATCAGTGTAAATATCCAATAAGCGCTAAACAAAAAACCCGTGATGGTGGATCGACTAAATTTGGGGAGCCACGAGGGGCACAAGAGACAATCATTTTGTCAGAGTTTCATTGAAATACACAAAGAAACCTAGTACCCACAAGCTAAGAAACATGGAATTATTTCCAGTGGGCTAAAATGCTTTTCTGTGAGTTTGAAACTCTTTTGCTACCTAGAGATTCAGCTTTGAGATACTTGAACCAGGAGAGAAGCACAGTGTGCTCTTGTGAACTAAAGTGTTGTTCTGTGTTTTTAAAGTTCTAGCATTAACCCTTTAAGAATTAAACTCACAGGCGTTTTCAACCTTTTCGCCTAATCAGGGTAAACATCCAATAGGCTGTAAACAAAAACACCTTGATGGTGGGATGAACAAACTTGGGGAGCCTTGATAGGCACATGAGAGAATCATTTTTTCAGAGTTTCATATAAATACACAAAGAAACCTAGTACCAGAAGCTAAGAAACATGGAATTATTTCCAGTTGGCTAAATCGCTTTTCTGTCAGTTTGAAACTCTTTTGCTACCTAGTGATTCAGCTTTGAGATACTTGAACCAGGACAGAAGCACAGTGTGCTCTTGTGATATGAAGTGCTTTTCTGCATTTTCAAAGTTCTAGCTTTAACCATTGAGGAATTAAACTTCAGACGTTTTCAGTGAAATTCGCCTAATCAGGGTAAACATCCAATAGGTTCTAAACAAAAAACCCGTGATGCTGGGATGACCAAATTTGGGGAGCCATGAGGGGCACAAGACAGAATTATTTTGTCAGAGATTCATTGAAATACACAAAGAAACCTAGCACCCAGAAGCTAAGAAACATGGAATTATTTCCAGTTGGCTAAATCGCTTTTCTGTGAGTTTGAAACTCTTTTGCTACCTAGTGATTCAGCTTTGAGATACTTGAACCAGGACAGAAGCACAGTGTGCTCTTGTGATCTGAAATGCTTTTCTGCATTTTCAAAGTTCTAGCATTAACCATTGAGGAATTGAACTACAGGCGTTTTCAGGAAATTCGCCTAATCAGGGTAAATATCCAATAAGCTCTAAACAAAAAACCCGTGATGGTGGATCGACTAAATTTGGGGAGCCATGAGGGGCACAAGAGAGAATCATTTTGTCAGAGTTTCATTGAAATACACAAAGAAACCTAGTACCCAGAAGCTAAGAAACATGGAATTATTTCCAGTTGGCTAAATCGCTTTTCTGTCAGTTTGAAACTCTTTTGCTACCTAGTGATTCAGCTTTGAGATACTTGAAACCAGGACAGAAGCACAGTGTGCTCTTGTGATCTGAAGTGTTTTTCTGCATTTTCAAAGTTCTAGCATTAACCATTGTAAGAATTAAACTACAGGCGTTTTCAGTGAAATTTCGCCTAATCAGGGTAAACATCCAATAGGCTCTAAACAAAAAAAACCCGTGATGGTGGTGGATGACCAAATTTGGGGAGCCATGAGGGGCACAAGAGAGAATCATTTTGTCAGAGTTTCATTGAAATACACAAAGAAACCTAGTACCCACAAGCCAAGAAACATGGAATTATTTCCAGTTGGCTAAAAAGCTTTTCTGTGAGTTTGAAACTCTTTTGTTACCTAGTGATTCAGCTTTGAGATACTTGAACCAGGACAGAAGCACAGTGTGCTCTTGTGATATGAAGTGCTTTTCTGCATTTTCAAAGTTCTACCTTTAACCATTGAGGAATTGAACTACAGGCGTTTTCAGGAAATTCGCCTAATCAGTGTAAATATCCAATAAGCGCTAAACAAAAAAAACCCGTGATGGTGGATCGACTAAATTTGGGGAGCCACGAGGGGCACAAGAGACAATCATTTTGTCAGAGTTTCATTGAAATACACAAAGAAACCTAGTACCCACAAGCTAAGAAACATGGAATTATTTCCAGTGGGCTAAAATGCTTTTCTGTGAGTTTGAAACTCTTTTGCTACCTAGAGATTCAGCTTTGAGATACTTGAACCAGGAGAGAAGCACAGTGTGCTCTTGTGAACTAAAGTGTTGTTCTGTGTTTTTTAAAGTTCTAGCATTAACCCTTTAAGAATTAAACTCACAGGCGTTTTCAACCTTTTCGCCTAATCAGGGTAAACATCCAATAGGCTGTAAACAAAACACCCTTGATGGTGGGATGAACAAACTTGGGGAGCCTTGATAGGCACATGAGAGAATCATTTTTTCAGAGTTTCATATAAATACACAAAGAAACCTAGTACCCAGAAGCTAAGAAACATGGAATTATTTCCAGTTGGCTAAATCGCTTTTCTGTCAGTTTGAAACTCTTTTGCTACCTAGTGATTCAGCTTTGAGATACTTGAACCAGGACAGAAGCACAGTGTGCTCTTGTGATATGAAGTGCTTTTCTGCATTTTCAAAGTTCTAGCTTTAACCATTGAGGAATTAAACTTCAGACGTTTTCAGTGAAATTCGCCTAATCAGGGTAAACATCCAATAGGTTCTAAACAAAAAACCCGTGATGCTGGGATGACCAAATTTGGGGAGCCATGAGGGGCACAAGACAGAATTATTTTGTCAGAGATTCATTGAAATACACAAAGAAACCTAGCACCCAGAAGCTAAGAAACATGGAATTATTTCCAGTTGGCTAAATCGCTTTTCTGTGAGTTTGAAACTCTTTTGCTACCTAGTGATTCAGCTTTGAGATACTTGAACCAGGACAGAAGCACAGTGTGCTCTTGTGATCTGAAATGCTTTTCTGCATTTTCAAAGTTCTAGCATTAACCATTGAGGAATTGAACTACAGGCGTTTTCAGGAAATTCGCCTAATCAGGGTAAATATCCAATAAGCTCTAAACAAAAAACCCGTGATGGTGGATCGACTAAATTTGGGGAGCCATGAGGGGCACAAGAGAGAATCATTTTGTCAGAGTTTCATTGAAATACACAAAGAAACCTAGTACCCACAAGCTAAGAAACATGGAATTATTTGCAGTTGGCTAAAATGCTTTTCTGTGAGTTTGAAACTCTTTTGCTACCTAGAGATTCAGCTTTGAGATACTTGAACCAGGAGAGAAGCACAGTGTGCTCTTGTGAACTAAAGTGTTGTTCTGCATTTTTAAAGTTCTAGCATTAACCATTTAAGAATTAAACTCACAGGCGTTTTCAAGCATTTTCGCCTAATCAGGGTAAACATCCAATAGGCTGTAAGCAAAACACACTTGATGGTGGGATGACCAAACATGGGGAGCCTTGATAGGCACATGAGAGAATCATGTTTTCAGAGTTTCATTGAAATACACAAAGAAACCTAGCAACCAGAAGCTAAGAAACATGGAATTATTTCCAGTTGGCTAAATCGCTTTTCTGTCAGTTTGAAACTCTTTTGCTACCTAGTGATTCAGCTTTGAGATACTTGAACCAGGACAGAAACACAGTGTGCTCTTGTGATATGAAGTGCTTTTCTGCATTTTCAAAGTTCTAGCTTTAACCATTGAGGAATTAAACTTCAGGCGTTTTCAGTGAAATTCGCCTAATCAGGGTAAACATCCAATAGGTTCTAAACAAAAAACCCGTGATGCTGGGATGACCAAATTTGGGGAGCCATGAGGGGCACAAGAGAGAATCATTTTGTCAGAGATTCATTGAAATACACAAACAATCCTAGCACCCAGAAGCTAAGAAACATGGAATTATTTCCAGTTGGCTAAATCGCTTTTCGGTCAGTTTGAAACTCTTTTGCTACCTAGTGATTCAGCTTTGAGATACTTGAACCAGGACAGAAGCACAGTGTGCTCTTGTGATCTGAAATGCTTTTCTGCATTTTCAAAGTTCTAGCATTAACCATTGAGGAATTGAAGTACAGGCGTTTTCAGGAAATTCGCCTAATCAGGGTAAATATCCAATAAGCTCTAAACAAAAAACCCGTGATGGTGGATCGACTAAATTTGGGGAGCCATGAGGGGCACAAGAGAGAATCATTTTGTCAGAGTTTCATTGAAATACACAAAGAAACCTAGTACCCAGAAGCTAAGAAACATGGAATTATTTCCAGTTGGCTAAATCGCTTTTCTGTCAGTTTGAAACTCTTTTGCTACCTAGTGATTCAGCTTTGAGATACTTAAACCAGGACAGGAGCACAGTGTGCTCTTGTGATCTGAAGTGGTTTTCTGCATTTTCAAAGTTCTAGCATTAACCATTGTGGAATTAAACTACAGGCGTTTTCAGTGAAATTCGCCTAATCAGGGTAAACATCCAATAGTCTCTAAACAAAAAACCCGTGATGGTGGGATGACCAAATTTGGGGAGCCATGAGGGGCACAAGAGAGAATCATTTTGTCAGAGTTTCATTGAAATACACAAAGAAACCTAGTACCCACAAGCTAAGAAACATGGAATTATTTCCAGTTGGCTAAAAAAAGCTTTTCTGTGAGTTTGAAACTCTTTTGCTACCTAGTGATTCAGCTTTGAGATACTTGAACCAGGACAGAAGCACAGTGTGCTCTTGTGATATGAAGTGCTTTTCTGCATTTTCAAAGTTCTAGCATTAACCATTGAGGAATTAAACTACAGGCGTTTTCAGGAAAATTCGCCTAATCAGGGTAAACATCCAATAGGCTCTAAACAAAAAACCCGTGATGGTGGGATGACCAAATTTGGGGAGCCATGAGGGGCACAAGAGAGAATCATTTTGTCAGAGTTTCATTGAAATACACAAAGAAACCTAGCACCCAGAAGCTAAGAAACATGGAATTATTTCCAGTTGGCTAAATCGCTTTTCTGTCAGTTTGAAACTCTTTTGCTACCTAGTGATTCAGCTTTGAGATACTTGAACCAGGACAGAAGCACAGTGTGCTCTTGTGATATGAAATGCTTTTCTGCATTTTCAAAGTTCTAGCATTAACCATTGAGGAATTAAACTCACAGGCGTTTTCAGTGAAATTCGCCTAATCAGGGTAAATATCCAATAAGCTCTAAACAAAAAACCCGTGATGGTGGATCGACTAAATTTGGGGAGCCATGAGGGGCACAAGAGAGAATCATTTTGTCAGAGTTTCATTGAAATACACAAAGAAACCTAGTACCCAGAAGCTAAGAAACATGGAATTATTTCCAGTTGGCTAAATCGCTTTTCTGTCAGTTTGAAACTCTTTTGCTACCTAGTGATTCAGCTTTGAGATACTTGAACCAGGACAGAAGCACAGTGTGCTCTTGTGATCTGAAGTGGTTTTCTGCATTTTCAAAGTTCTAGCATTAACCATTGTGGAATTAAACTACAGGCGTTTTCAGTGAAATTCGCCTAATCAGGGTAAACATCCAATAGTCTCTAAACAAAAAACCCGTGATGTGGTGGATGACCAAATTTGGGGAGCCATGAGGGGCACAAGAGAATCATTTTGTCAGAGTTTCATAGAAATACACAAAGAAACCTAGTACCCACAAGCCAAGAAACATGGAATTATTTCCAGTTGGCTAAAAAGCTTTTCTGTGAGTTTGAAACTCTTTTGTTACCTAGTGATTCAGCTTTGAGATACTTGAACCAGGACAGAAGCACAGTGTGCTCTTGTGATATGAAGTGCTTTTCTGCATTTTCAAAGTTCTACCTTTAACCATTGAGGAATTGAACTACAGGCGTTTTCAGGAAATTCGCCTAATCAGTGTAAATATCCAATAAGCGCTAAACAAAAAACCCGTGATGGTGGATCGACTAAATTTGGGGAGCCACGAGGGGCACAAGAGACAATCATTTTGTCAGAGTTTCATTGAAATACACAAAGAAACCTAGTACCCACAAGGTAAGAAACATGGAATTATTTCCAGTGGGCTAAAATGCTTTTCTGTGAGTTTGAAACTCTTTTGCTACCTAGAGATTCAGCTTTGAGATACTTGAACCAGGAGAGAAGCACAGTGTGCTCTTGTGAACTAAAGTGTTGTTCTGTGTTTTTAAAGTTCTAGCATTAACCCTTTAAGAATTAAACTCACAGGCGTTTTCAACCTTTTCGCCTAATCAGGGTAAACATCCAATAGGCTGTAAACAAAACACCCTTGATGGTGGGATGAACAAACTTGGGGAGCCTTGATAGGCACATGAGAGAATCATTTTTTCAGAGTTTCATATAAATACACAAAGAAACCTAGTACCCAGAAGCTAAGAAACATGGAATTATTTCCAGTTGGCTAAATCGCTTTTCTGTCAGTTTGAAACTCTTTTGCTACCTAGTGATTCAGCTTTGAGATACTTGAACCAGGACAGAAGCACAGTGTGCTCTTGTGATATGAAGTGCTTTTCTGCATTTTCAAAGTTCTAGCTTTAACCATTGAGGAATTAAACTTCAGACGTTTTCAGTGAAATTCGCCTAATCAGGGTAAACATCCAATAGGTTCTAAACAAAAAACCCGTGATGCTGGGATGACCAAATTTGGGGAGCCATGAGGGGCACAAGACAGAATTATTTTGTCAGAGATTCATTGAAATACACAAAGAAACCTAGCACCCAGAAGCTAAGAAACATGGAATTATTTCCAGTTGGCTAAATCGCTTTTCTGTGAGTTTGAAACTCTTTTGCTACCTAGTGATTCAGCTTTGAGATACTTGAACCAGGACAGAAGCACAGTGTGCTCTTGTGATCTGAAATGCTTTTCTGCATTTTCAAAGTTCTAGCATTAACCATTGAGGAATTGAACTACAGGCGTTTTCAGGAAATTCGCCTAATCAGGGTAAATATCCAATAAGCTCTAAACAAAAAACCCGTGATGGTGGATCGACTAAATTTGGGGAGCCATGAGGGGCACAAGAGAGAATCATTTTGTCAGAGTTTCATTGAAATACACAAAGAAACCTAGTACCCACAAGCTAAGAAACATGGAATTATTTGCAGTTGGCTAAAATGCTTTTCTGTGAGTTTGAAACTCTTTTGCTACCTAGAGATTCAGCTTTGAGATACTTGAACCAGGAGAGAAGCACAGTGTGCTCTTGTGAACTAAAGTGTTGTTCTGCATTTTTAAAGTTCTAGCATTAACCATTTAAGAATTAAACTCACAGGCGTTTTCAAGCATTTTCGCCTAATCAGGGTAAACATCCAATAGGCTGTAAGCAAAACACACTTGATGGTGGGATGACCAAACATGGGGAGCCTTGATAGGCACATGAGAGAATCATGTTTTCAGAGTTTCATTGAAATACACAAAGAAACCTAGCAACCAGAAGCTAAGAAACATGGAATTATTTCCAGTTGGCTAAATCGCTTTTCTGTCAGTTTGAAACTCTTTTGCTACCTAGTGATTCAGCTTTGAGATACTTGAACCAGGACAGAAACACAGTGTGCTCTTGTGATATGAAGTGCTTTTCTGCATTTTCAAAGTTCTAGCTTTAACCATTGAGGAATTAAACTTCAGGCGTTTTCAGTGAAATTCGCCTAATCAGGGTAAACATCCAATAGGTTCTAAACAAAAAACCCGTGATGCTGGGATGACCAAATTTGGGGAGCCATGAGGGGCACAAGAGAGAATCATTTTGTCAGAGATTCATTGAAATACACAAACAATCCTAGCACCCAGAAGCTAAGAAACATGGAATTATTTCCAGTTGGCTAAATCGCTTTTCGGTCAGTTTGAAACTCTTTTGCTACCTAGTGATTCAGCTTTGAGATACTTGAACCAGGACAGAAGCACAGTGTGCTCTTGTGATCTGAAATGCTTTTCTGCATTTTCAAAGTTCTAGCATTAACCATTGAGGAATTGAAGTACAGGCGTTTTCAGGAAATTCGCCTAATCAGGGTAAATATCCAATAAGCTCTAAACAAAAAACCCGTGATGGTGGATCGACTAAATTTGGGGAGCCATGAGGGGCACAAGAGAGAATCATTTTGTCAGAGTTTCATTGAAATACACAAAGAAACCTAGTACCCAGAAGCTAAGAAACATGGAATTATTTCCAGTTGGCTAAAATCGCTTTTCTGTGAGTTTGAAACTCTTTTGCTACCTAGTGATTCAGCTTTGAGATACTTGAACCAGGACAGAAGCACAGTGTGCTCTTGTGATCTGAAGTGTTTTCTGCATTTTCAAAGTTCTAGCATTAACCATTGTGGAATTAAACTACAGGCGTTTTCAGTGAAATTCGCCCTAATCAGGGTAAACATCCAATAGTCTCTAAACAAAAACCCGTGATGGTGGATTGACCAAATTTGGGGAGCCATGAGGGGCACAAGAGAGAATCATTTTGTCAGAGTTTCATTGAAATACACAAAGAAACCTAGTACCCACAAGCTAAGAAACATGGAATTATTTCCAGTTGGCTAAAACGCTTTTCTGTGAGTTTGAAACTCTTTTGCTACCTAGTGATTCAGCTTTGAGATACTTGAACCAGGAGAGAAGCACAGTGTGCTCTTGTGAACTAAAGTGTTGTTCTGCATTTTTAAAGTTCTAGCATTAACCATTTAAGAATTAAACTCACAGGCGTTTTCAGGCATTTTCGCCTAATCAGGGTAAACATCCAATAGGCTGTAAACAAAACACCCTTGATGGTGGGATGACCAAACTTGGGGAGCCTTGAGGGGCACATGAGAGAATCATTTTTTCAGAGTTTCATTGAAATACACAAAGAAACCTAGTACCCAGAAGCTAAGAAACATGGAATTATTTCCAGTTGGCTAAATCGCTTTTCTGTCAGTTTGAAACTCTTTTGCTACCTAGTGATTCAGCTTTGAGATACTTGAACCAGGACAGAAGCACAGTGTGCTCTTGTGATCTGAAGTGCTTTTCTGCATTTTCAAAGTTCTAGCTTTAACCATTGAGGAATTAAACTTCAGGCGTTTTCAGTGAAATTCGCCTAATCAGGGTAAACATCCAATAGCTCTAAACAAAAAACCCGTGATGGTGGATCGACTAAATTTGGGGAGCCATGAGGGGCACAAGAGAGAATCATTTTGTCAGAGTTTCATTGAAATACACAAAGAAACCTAGTACCCAGAAGCTAAGAAACATGGAATTATTTCCAGTTGGCTAAATCGCTTTTCTGTCAGTTTGAAACTCTTTTGCTACCTAGTGATTCAGCTTTGAGATACTTGAACCAGGACAGAAGCACAGTGTGCTCTTGTGATCTGAAGTGCTTTTCTGCATTTTCAAAGTTCTAGCATTAACCATTGTGGAATTAAACTACAGGCGTTTTCAGTGAAATTCGCCTAATCAGGGTAAACATCCAATAGTCTCTAAACAAAAAACCCGTGATGGTGGGATGGACCAAATTTGGGGAGCCATGAGGGGCACAAGAGAGAATCATTTTGTCAGAGTTTCATAGAAATACACAAAGAAACCTAGTACCCACAAGCTAAGAAACATGGAATTATTTCCAGTTGGCTAAAAAGCTTTTCTGTGAGTTTGAAACTCTTTTGTTACCTAGTGATTCAGCTTTGAGATACTTGAACCAGGACAGAAGCACAGTGTGCTCTTGTGATATGAAGTGCTTTTCTGCATTTTCAAAGTTCTAGCTTTAACCATTGAGGAATTGAACTACAGGCGTTTTCAGGAAATTCGCCTAATCAGGGTAAATATCCAATAAGCGCTAAAAAAAAACCCGTGATGGTGGATCGACTAAATTTGGGGAGCCACGAGGGGCACAAGAGAGAATCATTTTGTCAGAGTTTCATTGAAATACACAAAGAAACCTAGTACCCACAAGCTAAGAAACATGGAATTATTTCCAGTGGGCTAAAATGCTTTTCTGTGAGTTTGAAACTCTTTTGCTACCTAGAGATTCAGCTTTGAGATACTTGAACCAGGAGAGAAGCACAGTGTGCTCTTGTGAACTAAAGTGTTGTTCTGCATTTTTTTAAAGTTCTAGCATTAACCCTTTAAGAATTAAACTCACAGGCGTTTTCAACCTTTTCGCCTAATCAGGGTAAACATCCAATAGGCTGTAAACAAAAAACCCTTGATGGTGGGATGACCAAACTTGGGGAGCCTTGATAGGCACATGAGAGAATCATTTTTCAGAGTTTCATTAAATACACAAAGAAACCTAGTACCCAGAAGCTAAGAAACATGGAATTATTTCCAGTTGGCTAAATCGCTTTTCTGTCAGTTTGAAACTCTTTTGCTACCTAGTGATTCAGCTTTGAGATACTTGAACCAGGACAGAAGCACAGTGTGCTCTTGTGATATGAAGTGCTTTTCTGCATTTTCAAAGTTCTAGCTTTAACCATTGAGGAATTAAACTTCAGGCGTTTTCAGTGAAATTCGCCTAATCAGGGTAAACATCCAATAGGTTCTAAACAAAAAACCCGTGATGCTGGGATGACCAAATTTGGGGAGCCATGAGGGGCACAAGACAGAATCATTTTGTCAGAGATTCATTGAAATACACAAAGAAACCTAGCACCCAGAAGCTAAGAAACATGGAATTATTTCCAGTTGGCTAAATCGCTTTTCTGTGAGTTTGAAACTCTTTTGCTACCTAGTGATTCAGCTTTGAGATACTTGAACCAGGACAGAAGCACAGTGTGCTCTTGTGATCTGAAATGCTTTTCTGCATTTTCAAAGTTCTAGCATTAACCATTGAGGAATTGAACTACAGGCGTTTTCAGGAAATTCGCCTAATCAGGGTAAATATCCAATAAGCTCTAAACAAAAAAACCCGTGATGGTGGATCGACTAAATTTGGGGAGCCATGAGGGGCACAAGAGAGAATCATTTTGTCAGAGTTTCATTGAAATACACAAAGAAACCTAGTACCCACAAGCTAAGAAACATGGAATTATTTGCAGTTGGCTAAAATGCTTTTCTGTGAGTTTGAAACTCTTTTGCTACCTAGAGATTCAGCTTTGAGATACTTGAACCAGGAGAGAAGCACAGTGTGCTCTTGTGAACTAAAGTGTTGTTCTGCATTTTTAAAGTTCTAGCATTAACCATTTAAGAATTAAACTCACAGGCGTTTTCAAGCATTTTCGCCTAATCAGGGTAAACATCCAATAGGCTGTAAGCAAAACACACTTGATGGTGGGATGACCAAACATGGGGAGCCTTGATAGGCACATGAGAGAATCATGTTTTCAGAGTTTCATTGAAATACACAAAGAAACCTAGCAACCAGAAGCTAAGAAACATGGAATTATTTCCAGTTGGCTAAATCGCTTTTCTGTCAGTTTGAAACTCTTTTGCTACCTAGTGATTCAGCTTTGAGATACTTGAACCAGGACAGAAACACAGTGTGCTCTTGTGATATGAAGTGCTTTTCTGCATTTTCAAAGTTCTAGCTTTAACCATTGAGGAATTAAACTTCAGGCGTTTTCAGTGAAATTCGCCTAATCAGGGTAAACATCCAATAGGTTCTAAACAAAAAACCCGTGATGCTGGGATGACCAAATTTGGGGAGCCATGAGGGGCACAAGAGAGAATCATTTTGTCAGAGATTCATTGAAATACACAAACAATCCTAGCACCCAGAAGCTAAGAAACATGGAATTATTTCCAGTTGGCTAAATCGCTTTTCTGGTCAGTTTGAAACTCTTTTGCTACCTAGTGATTCAGCTTTGAGATACTTGAACCAGGACAGAAGCACAGTGTGCTCTTGTGATCTGAAATGCTTTTCTGCATTTTCAAAGTTCTAGCATTAACCATTGAGGAATTGAACTACAGGCGTTTTCAGGAAATTCGCCTAATCAGGGTAAATATCCAATAAGCTCTAAACAAAAAACCCGTGATGGTGGATCGACTAAATTTGGGGAGCCATGAGGGGCACAAGAGAGAATCATTTTGTCAGAGTTTCATTGAAATACACAAAGAAACCTAGTACCCACAAGCTAAGAAACATGGAATTATTTCCAGTTGGCTAAAATGCTTTTCTGTGAGTTTGAAACTCTTTTGCTACCTAGTGATTCAGCTTTGAGATACTTGAACCAGGAGAGAAGCACAGTGTGCTCTTGTGAACTAAAGTGTTGTTCTGCATTTTTAAAGTTCTAGCATTAACCATTTAAGAATTAAACTCACAGGCGTTTTCAGGCATTTTCGCCTAATCAGGGTAAACATCCAATAGGCTGTAAACAAAAACACCCCGTTGATGGTGGGATGACCAAACATGGGGAGCCTTGATAGGCACATGAGAGAATCATTTTTTCAGAGTTTCATTGAAATACACAAAGAAACCTAGTGCCCAGAAGCTAAGAAACATGGAATTATTTCCAGTTGGCTAAAACGCTTTTCTGTGAGTTTGAAACTCTTTTGCTACCTAGTGATTCAGCTTTGAGATACTTGAACCAGGACAGAAGCACAGTGTGCTCTTGTGATATGAAGTGCTTTTCTGCATTTTCAAAGTTCTAGCTTTAACCATTGAGGAATTAAACTTCAGGCGTTTTCAGTGAAATTCGCCTAATCAGGGTAAACATCCAATAGGTTCTAAACAAAAAACCCGTGATGCTGGGATGACCAAATTTGGGGAGCCATGAGGGGCACAAGAGAGAATCATTTTGTCAGAGATTCATTGAAATACACAAACAATCCTAGCACCCAGAAGCTAAGAAACATGGAATTATTTCCAGTTGGCTAAATCGCTTTTCTGTCAGTTTGAAACTCTTTTGCTACCTAGTGATTCAGCTTTGAGATACTTGAACCAGGACAGAAGCACAGTGTGCTCTTGTGATCTGAAATGCTTTTCTGCATTTTCAAAGTTCTAGCATTAACCATTGAGGAATTGAAGTACAGGCGTTTTCAGGAAATTCGCCTAATCAGGGTAAATATCCAATAAGCTCTAAACAAAAAACCCGTGATGGTGGATCGACTAAATTTGGGGAGCCATGAGGGGCACAAGAGAGAATCATTTTGTCAGAGTTTCATTGAAATACACAAAGAAACCTAGTACCCAGAAGCTAAGAAACATGGAATTATTTCCAGTTGGCTAAATCGCTTTTCTGTCAGTTTGAAACTCTTTTGCTACCTAGTGATTCAGCTTTGAGATACTTAAACCAGGACAGGAGCACAGTGTGCTCTTGTGATCTGAAGTGGTTTTCTGCATTTTCAAAGTTCTAGCATTAACCATTGTGGAATTAAACTACAGGCGTTTTCAGTGAAATTCGCCCTATCAGGGTAAAACATCCAATAGTCTCTAAACAAAAAACCCGTGGTGGTGGATGGACCAAATTTGGGGAGCCATGAGGGGCACAAGAGGGAATCATTTTGTCAGAGTTTCATAGAAATACACAAAGAAACCTAGTACCCACAAGCCAAGAAACATGGAATTATTTCCAGTTGGCTAAAAAGCTTTTCTGTGAGTTTGAAACTCTTTTGTTACCTAGTGATTCAGCTTTGAGATACTTGAACCAGGACAGAAGCACAGTGTGCTCTTGTGATATGAAGTGCTTTTCTGCATTTTCAAAGTTCTAGCTTTAACCATTGAGGAATTGAACTACAGGCGTTTTCAGGAAATTCGCCTAATCAGTGTAAATATCCAATAAGCGCTAAACAAAAAACCCGTGATGGTGGATCGACTAAATTTGGGGAGCCACGAGGGGCACAAGAGACAATCATTTTGTCAGAGTTTCATTGAAATACACAAAGAAACCTAGTACCCACAAGCTAAGAAACATGGAATTATTTCCAGTGGGCTAAAATGCTTTTCTGTGAGTTTGAAACTCTTTTGCTACCTAGAGATTCAGCTTTGAGATACTTGAACCAGGAGAGAAGCACAGTGTGCTCTTGTGAACTAAAGTGTTGTTCTGTGTTTTTAAAGTTCTAGCATTAACCCTTTAAGAATTAAACTCACAGGCGTTTTCAACATTTTCGCCTAATCAGGGTAAACATCCAATAGGCTGTAAACAAAACACCCTTGATGGTGGGATGAACAAACTTGGGGAGCCTTGATAGGCACATGAGAGAATCATTTTTTCAGAGTTTCATATAAATACACAAAGAAACCTAGTACCCAGAAGCTAAGAAACATGGAATTATTTCCAGTTGGCTAAATCGCTTTTCTGTCAGTTTGAAACTCTTTTGCTACCTAGTGATTCAGCTTTGAGATACTTGAACC